>WNWK01006616.1:65000-103672 GCA_009830355.1 Cherax destructor | reverse complement strand
AGTGGAGTCTTTTTTCGTCAGTGCATTATGCCGGGTAGCAGATGTTAGCATGATGTCACAGCCTGCCGCCACACTTCACAATCACTTCTCAGTGCTCACGTGGCTGCCGTGGTGAGAGGAAGTGATGCGCTTTTGTCTCGCATCCGCCCAATCTTTTGTCCGGTGTTCCCTTTGGTTTTGGGGTTATACATGTTTGATTATGGATAAAAGGAAGTCTGTAACACCTGAAACTATTGCTCAGATCATAGGGCTTCACAAAGCTGGGCGCCAGACGAAAGAAATAATGGACAATGTTGGTGTATGTGATCGTTCAGTAAGGAACTGGGTGCAGCGTTTCAAGGCTGGTGGCGGTGTCGAGTTACCGTCTGCCAAACCTCGGCCTGGCCCCTGAAGAAGACATCTGTTCATACCTTAACTCTGTTAAAAAGCGTTAGAGAGTACACCTAAGATAACTGCTAGAGAATTGAAAGAAAATAACCCACATCTTCTCTCATAGGTGTCTGGAAGAACTGTTAACAGACATGTGTCAGAACTGGGTTGCAGTAGTCACCGCCAGGTTAAGAAACCGATCCTCTCCAAGCCACAGAAAAAACGTAGGCTGGATTATGTAAGAAAATATCTTCACTGGACTCCTCAACAATGGTCTGAAGTACTTTGGAGTGATGAAGCAACCTTCACCATCACCTGTAACCGTGGGGGACATGTGTACCGGCCCAGAGGTAGTGACCCACTAGACCCACGCTACACCTGTGGGACCACCAAACACCCAGACTCGCTCATGGTTTGGGTGTGTTTCAGTGCTCAGAGTGTTGGCGAACTCATTGTGCTTCCCAAAAACCAGTATATGAACCAGTATAATTACCTGGAGTTATTGTGTGACAATTTACCTGAGGCGTTTGATAAGTGTGGGGCTACGGTTTTTATGCAGGACGGTGTACCGTGTCATACCACCAAACGTGTCGTTCAGTGGTTTAAGGACTGTGAAGTGAGGTTCTTCAAATGACTGACCAGGCAATTCCCCAGACCTAAACCCTTTGAGAACCTCTGGTCAATAGTGAAACGAAGTTTACTGGACAAGGATATCAGTTCCATCCAGCGGCTGGAGGCTGCTCTACATGAGGCATGGAATAATATACCTCCCCAAACCCTCACGAATTTGTGTGAGAGTCTTCCTACACGGCTGAGGGACGTGATTAAGCGAAAAAGACGCAGCACCAAGTATTAAAACCTCCGTAAGTGTGCAAATATATATATTATAATCTTTCATGGTATTTGTTTGTGTTTTGGTACGTGTGTGGGGGAGGGGCGGCATAATGCCGTGACTAGCACTGTATATATATAGAAGATGCATATATGCTTACAAATTTGTGGGTACAAGAATTAATTTATTTAGAATTGCAAAATAAGTACAAAAAACTAGTTTAAGTTACTGAGCTCCTCAGTCTTCTGTCACGCCATTCAGAAACCCAAGGTGCGACAGGAGTTCCCTCTCTGGATCGCAACACTGAGGCGCATTCAAGCATAATGTTCTTGTGCATTTTACATATTCGTTTCTTTGTTTTTTAATGGATTAAATTTGATTTGGGCTGTGTAAGTTCTATGAATGTATCTTGTGATTCTCTTCAAATTTTCCATGCTAATATTCAACAGCATTATCAAGTTATGCTGAACTCTGCATTGTTCAAGTCGTGAACTGAGGCACATGAGACTGGAGTTTTGGAATACTTTTGCACCTTCCTCGAATCACGCATCGACTGCAATACATCTAGTTACGTCACAACGAAGATGCACAGTAGTCCTGTCGAGAAGATGCTGCCAGATGTGTGACAATTCAGCATGTATATATCACCGGTTTATGTGCTAAAGGGAGTAAGCCAAGCCCTTAGGCTGTTTCTTTAATCGGCAAGATAAGTCGATTTTATGTGAGTAAAAGATACAAAGCTTTCTGCCTCCACCACTGTATTTCCTCCCATGAAAACAATTATCGGGAAGAATAGTCTCTACATAAACCATACCACGGGTGGGGTTCGAACCCGCTGTCAGAGAGTCTCAAAACTCGTGGTATGGTTTGTTTGCAATCGTGTCATTACGATTTCGTGAGTCATAGTCTCTACATAGTAGGAGGAGGAGCACTGCATAGGCCTCATGGTTCTTGCCGGGTTATGAGTGACTGGTATACATCACGTACTCCGGTTCATGTTTAATAATAATATATTTATTTCTACAAGTACATGTACTAGGTATACAGGCCTAGCTGACATCAATAACATACTACTATAAAGCCCCTTGTTAAGCAGAGCATTTCGGACAAATTAGGTCAGTTTTTTGTCCCAGGATGCGACCCACAACAGTCGACTAACACCCAGGTACCCATTATTACTGATGGGTGAACATGGACAGCAGGTGTAAGGAAACACGTTCGATGTTTCCAACCCTTCGCCGGGAACCGAACCCGGACACTCACTGTGTGAAGCGAGAGCTTTTGCCACCAGGCCACGGACTTAGCTCGCTCTACAATACGCAAGACAAAGAAACTCCCAAGTACGTGCAAGAACGTACAAACACACACACGTATACACACACACACACACAACACGAATATTCCTCGTTACATTTCGAAAAGCTCTAAACATATGGGCCTCTTCATATATATCGCTAAAACAAAGAGTAGATTTCAATTGCAGTGCTAGATGGAGTTATAAGCTTTTGAACCTTGTCTTCAGCACGACTTGCGAACATGAAATATTCTGCTGTAATTTTTGAAATCATTGCCACTCGATGTCACTAAAGTGACTGACACTCCTCCACCCCCCCAAAAAAAAATGCCTTCGTACAGTGACACTCCCCTGCTGCAGCTGCCTGACACTTTCCCCCACGTTCATGACCTACCTTACTCTCCCCTGGTCCCTACCCCCAATATCTTCTAACCCTCCCTCCTCCCATGCTGCGTGTTGACAATGAGCTAGTTAACACATCTCTCTCCTCTCCCTCAACACCCAACCAAAGCCCCGTCACCCCTCTGTCACTCCCTTTTCCAACCACCCCTTCACTACCACCCACAACCCCAACACACCTTAATAAACCACCCAATTCACTCCATCTCTCTACCTTACGATCCCAGTCACCACGCGCCCGACCAACCCCCCACTGAGAGAAAGAGAAAGAGAGAGATACAGAGAGACAGAGAGACACAGAGATAAACAGAGAGACAGACACAAAGAAAGAGAAAAGAGATAGAAAGAAAGAGAGACAGAGAGACAGACAGAGAATATAGAAAGACAATGAAACAGAAATACTTTTGTCTGGTGCACTGAAACAGTTTCATTTGCTACACTGATACATTTTAGCAAGCATCCAGATAATAATTTCAACAAATCAATGCAAGTGACCCAGGACTGATTTCTTTTTAATTTATTTACACATTTGACATCTGCGAAATATTTCCGGTGATTGGGAAGTTATTTCAAACTAATTGGAATTGGATTGGAAATTCGTAACATTGCAAATGACACTGTTAAAATCAGAATCAAATAGAACATTTTTTTTATAGATTCACTTCTGCACCAGGGAAATGATCCTATGATGATGTGGAATCCTCGCCCTGTTTTGTGAGCCGTCGATCTGAAATGAGTGAAGCGTTTATGTATATATATATATATATATATATATATATATATATATATATATATATATATATATATATATATATATATATATATATATAAGTCCGATTAGGTAAAACTGGTCAATTAGCAAGAATCATCTAAAATTAAGTCCTTTCTAAAATTTTCTTATACGTTTAAAGATATATTTTTCATTTATGTTAATGTAAGAATTTATAATTTTTGTACCAAGAGAAACTTTGAAAACCTACCTAACCTTATTACAAAGCGCAAATTTATTTAACCCAACTAAATTATTTTAGAACGTTAACATTAATTTAATAATAAACAAACACAATGAAATATATTTTTTCGTTATGTTCAATATTTCGCCAAAATCATTCTGAACATAACGAAAAATATATATTTCATTGTTTGTTTATTATTAAATTAATGTTAACGTATCTAAAATATATTTAGTTGGGTTAGCTAAATTAAATTGCGCTTGTTGTAATAAGGTTAGTAGGTTTTCAAAGTTTCTCTTGGTACAAAATTATAAATTCTACATTAAATAATTGAAAAAAAATATCTTTAAACGTATAAGAAAATTTTAGAAAGGACTAAATTTTTAGATGAGTTCTTGCTAATTGACCAGTTTTAACACGGCATTTTATATATATATATATATATATATATATATATATATATATATATATATATATATATATATATATATATATATATATATATATATATATATATCCTCATGCAGTCTATAGGCATTAAGCTTTTGCATGTGGGTAGTGGTTGCGATTTGCTGTTGTGCCAATGTGTTGTTGGTAGGGACGAACTAATGTTGTGATGCAACATTTTGGTAACATGGAGCGACACTCAAACACAATTTTCCTTTAAAACTTTTTTGTTCCATTCTACACCCACACATTTTCTCACTAGCAATTCCCATGAACTAGAGGAACGTCTCCCTTCACCGTAACCACCACCATATATATATATATATATATATATATATATATATATATATATATATATATATATATATATATATATATATATATATATATATATATACGTATATATATCGTAAGTACTACAATGAACTGCTTTTATTAAACACAATCACAACTAAAACTGCCCAACATCACCAACAACAGTTAACTAACATTAGCATCCACCACCAGCATTTTCCCGTCTCACAAGTCAGACGCCAAAATATATGTTTACTCTCTCGGTGGTCTAACTTTTAATGGTCTTGCCAACACAGGGTGAGTTGTGTGATAGGGAAGTCGGTGGGAGAGATGGAGAGAGTGAAGCTAGTGGTTAAAGGGGTTGCAGAGAGTGAAAGTTAGTGGAGGAAGGAACTTGGGAAGAGTAAAGCTAGTGGCGTAGAGAGTTGGGGAGAAAGTTAGTGAAAAAATTGTGAGAGAAAATGGTGAATGAATGATGAGTGAAGGTCGCTGGCCACATGGATTTACAACAGCTGCACGACACAGGGTAGCATTGGTTTAGAGCAAGTTGTTCCCACCTCTCGCAACTATTAAACTATTTCGACACTGTCTTGGAAGCACAGGAAGACAAACAAAACGCATTTTTATTATTCACAGCTTCTGCAAAGCCATTCGATAAGTGCGACCATTATGTAATAGCATTTAAAGTTTGCTAGAGGAACTATCGGGTAGCAGTTAAATAATTTTTTTTCTTACAAATATAACGAAAAAAGTATTACTAAACAGAGATAAATCAGAGTCTGCCACAATGAAACACTGTTCACCAAGGCTCAGTACTAGGCCTAACTCTTTTCCTCATGCTTATATCTGATATAGGCAGGAACATAAATAATAGCATCATATCATCTGCAGACGATATTTTGAAGTCACTTCAAATCTCCAAGCAGATACAGAGCAAATCTTCCTGTGGGCCACTGAAAATCAATATAAAATTTAATGAGGACGAACTTCTCTTACTCCATTATGGAAAATAATGAACAAATAGAAACCCTAATGAAGTGTACAATTTTAATTCTAACACTCAAAGACAAAAATTAAAATGAAGGAATTAGAAATGATTATATCAGAGGATCTCACTATCAAGTATGACAATAGTTTCACTAACACACGCGCGACGAAAATAATAGTAATTACAGCAAGAACCTTCAATAAAAGAGATTCCAAGCCAATGATTGTCCTCTTACAATGACTTGGTTTCTCTTGAAAATTGCTGTTCTCATTTAAGCCGGGCTAAATTACAGACTAAGAGAATATAGAGTCATCATTGCCCATTATAAATTCAGCCAAGAAAAAGAGAGGATTGAGCCTCCTTCTCTTTTGGCATTCGCGGAAAAGGGTTAAAGTCTTCTTCCGTTTTAGCTTTTTTTTCGAGAAGTGGTTACCGAACAATGCCTTTAAGGAAACTCGTAGTAGCTAATATGATGGATCCTTAGCTGTGGTCATGGAGGGCTCCTTTTGCCAGAGTCTTGAAGGCCCCATTATTATTATTATAGTTTACAGCTAAGATTCTTTTAATGATTGGGTCTTGCTCGCCTGCATCATGAAGGCATCAGAAGGCCTTGTCGTAGATAGGGCTGCGGGAGCATTGATCCCCAAAAACTTCCTTCAGCTATCCTTCATAGATGTGAGACGAGAAAAGTTAATACTGAAGTGAGATACATGATCGGTTAAGAGACGTGGAGATAGAGGAAATAGTTGTGGAGGGATAATTGGGTTCACCTATAAAGAGCTTACTGTATTTTTTTTTTGTTAGTTTATCTTGCAGTGTGGGTATAGAGATTACTAGAGAATGCTTCATCGGATGGACCTCAGTCGTTAAAAAAAAATGCCTAAAAATATTAAAGCACAGCGAGCAACACATTATTCTATGTTTCAGTCATTTACTCCATGTGAACTTATTTTTTACCATTTGTGTTTCTTTAATGAGTGAAATGCAACAAAGCACTATCGAATAGGGGTTCTACCCACTTCCACAGTCGCCTTGCGAGTGAAACAAAATGAAGCATATTGGTAAAGGGCCCAGCCTACCTCATCCCTCACTATGAAAGCGAAAAGTATCAAAACCTTTTGGAAAAAGACGCTGTTTGCTTTCTCTCTCAAGCACCACGTAGGGAAGAATTTTGGGAAAAGTCTCTGCCTCCCTATTGTCTCATTCAGGGAGTGAAGAAAATCGAAGTATTTTGGGAAAGGGCACTATCTTCTACCTTCCTCTCCCTGAGAGAGAAATACAGAAAGATATTTTGGGACAGCGTCCTGCTTGTCTCAAGCCTCGTACTGAGAAAAAAAAAAGATTGAGAAAGAGCTCTGCTTGTCTTCTTTGTCTTGAGATCGAAATGATACAATATGTATTGTGAAAAGACAACCCTGCATCATCCTTTGCCCTGCGAGCGAAACAAAATTAATAAAGGCTCTTACTTTTCCCATCCTCACTTTGTGAGTGAAAAGAAAGGGATCGAAATAAAGCATTTTGTTGAAGGGAATTTTGGGTGTTTCCTCCCTCAACTTACGAGTAAAATAAAACGAAACATTTTGATAAAGGGCCTTGTCTGTAAAACGAAGCATTTTAGGAAAGGACCTGTCTGACCCCTCTCTCGTCCTGAGATTGAATCAAAATTATTTTTTTTTTTTGGGGGGGGGAAAGGCGGGGCAAAGGTTGCTGCCTCTCTTATCCTTCGCTGAAAAGAAATAATAGCTTTTGTATATGAACCTTGCCTGCCTCTCCTCTCACTGTGTGAGTGAAACAATATGTTTGGAAATGTCCCTCGCTGTCTTCTTCTCAGGTCTTCAAATTTGTGACTGAAACGAAATAATACATGAGGAGAAAGGCCCCTGCCTGTCCTCTTCCTCGCTCTACAAGTGAAACTTAAAAAAACATTTGAGAAGCTCTTTAGATATATGTCCAAATTAAACCTGCAGGAAATACCATAATTTTTAAAGGGATAGGCGGTAAGCCAGCGGAATGCCTTGGTCAGATGATCAAAAGCTCCAGCTGTGGGTCATATGACCATGACCATCGTAAGGAAATACTTATCCTGTTTCCTGACAGACATTACTTAACCTAACCTACAGGAAATGGCGTAACTTTAATGTCAATGATTTCTGAAATCTTTAGAGTTTGTCTACTCCTCGAACCTACTGTATGAATGAAATTGTTAATGAAGAGATTATAACTAAGTAATTTATCATTGTTTATAGTATTGAAAAGATTTTCAATTATTTCAATTGCATACTGCAATAAGTAGTTGATTAGTTATAAGATTTGAGTGTAATATATGAAATCACTGTAATATCGTGTTGATGCACGGTAAACACAGTAACTACGTTCAACAGGGTCTGACAAAGACCTATTGTGACCTCTGTAATCCAGTTTTGTTTGCGCCACTGCTCATAGGATGAGCTGCAGGGGCACAAAAACACCCGCTCACAACAAATACCCCCTGCGGGAGCACTAATAAATCCCTATAAAAATATAACTTTTTATATATATTTATTATATATATATATATATATATATATATATATATATATATATATATATATATATATATATATATATATATATATATATATATATATATATATATATGCAAGAACCACTATGAAAAATAGAAGAATTCCAGCGCTTTCGTGACTACTCACATTATCAAGGAACTATAAGGAAACATGACAAGCAGGCTTATAAAGGGCAGAATACACCTCACAGTCACATCACACTAACAAAGACAACACCTCACAGTAGCGTAACATCTCACGACTCTGTGAAGAGGAACATAAGAAAGGACCTGAAACTCTTCCAAGAATTAAGATTAGTCCAATTTATCATTAAATTCTTCCCAATTTTATTAATTATAAATGAATCCAATTTATATAAACCAAAAGAAATATTCATATTTCAAACTGCTTTTAATGAAACATGATTCTATTATATTCCTCTCAACCATGGACTTGCTTGATACAACCTTCTGAGCATTTTGAAAATCAATTGGATGGTTAAAGTCTCTCGCATGAATAAATAGAGCATTAGAATCTTGTCCAGTTCTAATGCTATATTTATGTTGTTTTAATCTTAGTTCAAGACTTTTACCAGTTTGACATAATAAACTTATCGCATATTTACAGGGAATCTATAGACACATCCATCAGCATTTGGGGGTATTTTTATCAAAAGTCTTTTAACTGTATCAAGATTTTAAATACAACTTTGATATTAAAATTCTTAATATCAAAGTTGTATTTAAAAATCTTGATACAGTAAAAAGACTTTTGATAAAAATACCCCCAAAATGCTGATGGATGTGTCTATAGATTCCCTGTAAAATATGCGATAAAGTTTATTATGGTCAAACTGGTAAAAGTCTTGAACTAAGATTAAAACAACATAAATATAGCATTAGAACTGACAAGATTCTAATGCTCTATTTATTCATGTGAGAGACTTTAACCATCCAATTGATTTTCAAAATGCTCAGAAGGTTGTATCAAGCAAGTCCATGGTTGAGATGAATATAATAGAATCATGTTTCATTAAAAGCAGTTTTGAAAATAATATGAATATTTCTTTTGGTTTATATAAATTGGATTCATTTATAATTAATAAAATTTGGGAAGAATTAAATGATAAATTGGACTAATCTTAATTCTTGGGAAGAGTTTCAGGTCCTTTCTTATGTTCCTCTTCACAGAGTCGTGAGATGTTACGCTACTGTGAGGTGTTGTCTTTGTTAGTGTGATGTGACTGTGAGGTGTATTCTGCCCTTTATAAGCCTGCTTGTCATGTTTCCTTTTATAGTTCCTTGATAATGTGAGTAGTCACGAAAGCGCTTGGAATTCTTCTATTTTTCATAGTGGTTGTCTTGCATATTTTAATATCACCTGTTTACTGTGATCTTTTTTGTATATATATATATATATATATATATATATATATATATATATATATATATATATATATATATATATGCATATGAATATGCAAAACAAAGAGAGTAGAGTTGAACGATAGCTCTAGACCTTTCGTGTTGCAATCAACACATCATCACGAACTTGCAATGTTGCAGAATAGAGGAGGATGTCCAAGCAAATACGATCAGAGGAAGCGTCTTAGCTGGAGCAAAGGAGGAGGAGGAGGTAGAGGAAGATGAGGAGGTAGGGAAAGGGACGGTGATAAAGGAAGAGGATTAGGTAGAGGTGGAAGAAGAGATGGAGTAGGAAATAGAGGAAGGAGAGGAGAGGAGGTGGATAAAAGAAGGGGTGGCGAGATGTTAAGAACGGAATGTGGAGTGGTAGAATACCAAAATAAATGGATGATGAGAAGGAAAAGAATGAGTGAAGAGAGAAGGAGAAGGAAGAGATGAAATGGGGAGAGGAGGAAAAGAAGGGATGGGGAGAGGAGTAGGATGAGAATGAGTAGGTAAAGGAGGAGGAAAGGACGGTGGGAAAAGGTTGAGAGGGAATTTAGGAATAGAACAAAAGGGAGGTGTGAAAGAAGAGGGGAAAAAGGATGAGGAAGAAGTAGTGAAGGAGGAAAAGGGATGAAAGAGAAAGAGGGAGAAGCAGAGGAAGGAAAATGGAGATGTGGAGAACGAGTGAGAGGTGTAAGAAGAGTAGGAAGAGGAGAAAAAGTAGGCGCATAGAAAGGATATGATGGAAGGATGGAAAAGGAGATAGAGAACGATGGGTTGGGAAATGGAGAAGTGGTGGGTAGGGTAGGAAAGGAAATGGACGGAGAAAGAGTAAATGTGGTGTGATTTTCTCCAAACAGTTGACATCACTGCGACTGGCGCTCCTTACCTCACCGACCCTACGAACTGCAGCGACTCTCCACCCTGGTGACACTACACACACACAACGTACAACGTACGTGCGTTAACGGTAGAACAGTAGCTCATCAATATAGTCTGTGTGAACAGTGCAGCTCCAAAGGATGTCGCGTCAGACACAAAGAAATCACTGACATGGAAAAGTAAACAAAAATGCAGCATAATGCAATCCTTCATTAACTACGTTTGTCCAACACAGTGGACTTTATCAAGTCGCAGAGAGACGTACCTGAGGGAAGAGTACATGAGTATATATAGGGTGGAGAGTCAGGTGTAGAATGTTGGGTAGGTTGGTTTTGAGACGGACCTCACACTCACACACAGGTGCGTGTCAACTCCTCTCTCTCTCACAGACACACACACACGAGCAATAGTCAGAGTGAGAGAAGCCTGATGTAATTACTGAATCCTGAACCACTGACCTCCCACAGAGGCGAGGCACTAATACTGTTATTTTCTCTTGGCCGGAGCAGTATTGGTTGAGGGTCGGTGGTCTCTGGTGCTAATGGGTGAGCCGAGGGTCTCTGGTGATAATGGGTGAGTCGAGAATCCCTGGTGATAATGGGTGAATCGAGGGGTCTCTGGTTCTCAGTGTTCATAGTTCTGCTGGCTATTGGTCGATGGTGTTTAGTTTTAAAGTGTGATGGTCGGTGGTGTCTCGTGGTACAGGATGAGGGTCTCTGATGTCTGGTGCTAAAATGTTCTGATCAATGGTATCTGGTGCTAATGGGTGACTGTAAGGGTGTCTGGTGCTAATGAATACTCATTGGTGTCTGATGTTTATGGTTGAGACTTCGTGGTCTCGGCCACTAATGAACAGTAAGATGAAAGTCCCATCAAGAGAGTACCTTGATACTGGTGAAGGGGGTTCGTGATCTAGAAATCCTTTAATAAGAGACGTGCCTTGATGCTAGTGGAGGGTTTTCGATCTAGGGAATTTTAGCCACCTTTCTGTTGTTCGGATCAAATCTGATTACCTCCCATTACTCAAGTACTGGATGACCCCTATGCTTTTGCGTTTCATTGCAATAATAATAATAATAATAATAATAATAATAATAATAATAATAGTAATAATTAGTTGAATTTCAGTTGCTGCTCTATCCTAAAAAGGTATCTATCTCATTCTATAACCCCAGTCCCCTGTACCTCAATGCATGCAATTCGGATAGTGTTGAGGGCAGCATAAGTTGATTATGCAGTTGAATATTAACGATGAAAATTGGACTGGAATCGGAAGAGGCATTCACCGGTCATCGTATGGAAACTGTTATCCCAAATTCTTCAACAAAAATTGTAAAATAGCACATACACAGCCCAAATATATATATATATATATATATATATATATATATATATATATATATATATATATATATATATATATATATATATATAGCACATACACAGCCCAAATATATATATATATATATATATATATATATATATATATATATATATATATATATATATATATTTGTATTATATATATATATATATATATATATATATATATATATATATATATATATATATATATATATATATATATATATATATATATGCTTAACAATTCGCAAACGGACGAAATTATTTACAAACATTATCTCTCAGTCCACAGCAAGATTCGAACCTACACTGCATCCATCTTCAATGAATATACAGGTTTTTTTTATTAACGTTTCGAGTAAAGCAACTATGATAATTTAATCAATATGATTGACAACAGACTTAAATTAATATGTCTTTATATGCAAATATAATTATTAAGATTATATTAGAAATTTCTGAACCAAACTGAATAATTTAGGAAGAAAAACTCAAACGCTTCACACGCTGAGTGTCCGTGGTTCGATCCCCGGGAAGGGTGAAACATTAGAAGTGTTTCCTTACACCTGTTGTCCCGTTCACCTAGCAAGCCAATAGGTACCTGGGTGTTAGTTGACTGGTGTGGGTGGTATCCTGGGGAACAAGACTGAGGTCCCCAATGGAAATAAGACAGACAGTCCCTCGATGATGCACATCCTTTCTTGGGTTATCCTGGGTGACTAACCCTCCAGGGTTTAAAAATCCGAACAAAATCTTATCTTAACAGAAAACGCTATACAAGCAGCACAAAACGAAAGAACATAGATTAAATTTTAATTACAACTTAAATCTAAAATTCAGTACAGAGTAACAATATAAGTATACTTACTGAGCTTAAACACTACCCAAGACTTCTTCTTGATTCGACAGTACTCTCCCGGCCCAGGCCTTTTCCAAGTGGTGGCCGGGCCTTGGCTCCCTTTCTCGGGAGTATCTCAGACTAATGTCTGCCTAGGAGGAGGTACAAGTACCTCCTCATCGTTGGGACCAACTATCCCCAGGCCTAGCCACATTCCCCGCCCTCATGGGGCTCGTAGGGAGAAACTAGGCCTCTCTGGTCTGCCATCTTCCCCGCCCCAGGGGAGATAATGGGAATGGCACCTACCCTGCCCTAGAAGAACTGGGCATACTGATCATCTTCCTTACTACCCAACACTAATGATTTTGAAACCTAATTAAATATTTTAATGAATAAAGTAATCAGAGAGTAATGTTATGTAAGTTCCTTAATGATATAAATCAAACATAGTCTTTAATATTATACAGAAAAACTAAATTTTCAGAAAAATATTTTAATATTATTATAGCTTAAAACTATTATACATATTGGTATATATTAATAAGGAATATACATAACATTGCTCTCCGATTATTTAATTCATTAAAATATTTAATTAGGTTCCAAACTCATTTATAGCGTTTTCTTTATGAGTTTTTCTACATAAATCATTCAATTTGGTTCTGAAATTTCTTATATAATCTTCTTGAAATTATGTTTGTTTACAAAGACATTTGAATTTAAGTCTGCTGTCAATCATATTGATTGAATTAGTAGCGGTACTTAACTCGTGATGTAGACAGAATTTTAAATTTTCATATTAAATCGTGCCTTAATTTTATTGTAATATATTTTAGATTATGATGATGAATAAATAAACAAACGAAAAGATGGTGTATGTCGCTGCCTTATTCATGCTTTTTTATAATGAAGATTCATTTCTCCTGTGGAACCTCAATTGCTAATGTCTACTGCCTCCGTCCTGCTCCACCTCAGAATACATATGTCGTGCCGAATAGGTAAAACTTGCGATTTTGGCTTAAATAGCAACGCTCTTCTTGCCGAATAAGGCAAGCGAAAATTTGTGTATGCAATAATTTTGCAAAAATCATTGTGAACCTAACAAAAAAAAATATTTCATTGTGTTTGTTTATTATTAAATTAATGTAAATTTACCTAAAATATATTTAGATGGATTAGTGTCGTGGGGTTTGCCAAGATGTAGGTGAAAGAATACACGCGTCGGATGTTCTAGGAGGCGTATATTGTGATAATCTTGAGGGAAAAGCCCAGGCCTGCCTTGACTAGTCTATGCCTAGCGTGGAAGGGAGACGGATGCCTCTCTCTAGCAGCGCATATGTGAGGGGCTAGTGACGTCACACTTAGCTAGGGAGCCTATCTATAACATAGCTGGGATTATCTAAGTATACTACACAAGTAATCAATGACACTACTGACAGCTCGGCCACGTTAACGTATGGCGTCCCGACATACATCTATACAAATTATTGACTGAAAAGGCATTGCGGCTCTGGGCTGATTCTACACAATGTCAATGTACACAACAGTTGAACATAAGAACTATACATAAGGATGATAATAGATTGTAATGCATTACAAAGTATGATATTCACAATTCATGGTAATTGATAGAATCAACGGTGGGATAGTATAATAAAAGAAATAGAAATGATCGATCAATCTGTATTCAGGTGATCTACGGATTCTGAGGAAGTATATTTACAAAGAAAGTGTTTAACAGATAAGGCAGACTTGGTGCACATAAGTCTTTTACTGTTAAATCTCAGAATTCGGAGAGAACGTGAACACACAAAAAAAAAAATTAAACATAAATAAGTTGATATAGCAACAGATTTGAACGACTCTCTTAAACTATATTATCTATCTATTTACATATTCAGAGTGGTACATATGCAGAATTGTATAAAGGCAAAGGGGATAAAAGAGAGTGCAAAAATTATAGGGGAATAAGTCTGTTGAGTGTACCTGGTAAAGTGTATGGTAGAGTTATTATTGAAAGAATTAAGAGTAAGACGGAGAGCAGAATAGCTGATGAACAATGGGGCTTTAGGAAAGGTCGGGGGTGTGTAGACCAAGTGTTTACAGTGAAACATATAGGTGAACAGTATTTGGATAAGGGTAAAGAGGTTTTTGTGGTATTTATGGATTTGGAAAAGGCATATAATAGGGTGGATAGAGGGGCAATGTGGCAGATGTTGCAGGTGTATGGAAGAGTAGGTATGTTACTGAAAGCAGTGAAGAGTTTTTATGAGGATAGTGAGGCTCAGGTTAGAGTGTGTAGGAGGGAGGGGGGGCTATTTCCCAGTAAAAGTGGGCCTTAGACAAGGATGTGTGATGTCACCGTGGTTGTTCAATATATTTATAGATGGGGTTGTAAGAAAGTGAATGCGAGGATCCTGGCAAGAGGTGTGGGGTTAAAAGATAAATAATCAAATACAAAGTGGGAGTTGTCACAGTTGTTTTTGCTGATGACACTGTGCTTTTGGGAGATTCTGAAGAGAAGTTGCAGAGGTTGGTGGATGAATTTGGTAGGGTATGTAAAAGAAGAAAATTGAAAGTGAATATAGGAAAGAGTAAGGTGATGAGGATAACAAAAAGATAGGTGACGAAAGATTGGATATTAGATTGGAGGGAGAGAGAATGGAGGAGGTGAATGTATTCAGATATTTGGGAGTGGACATGTCAGCAAATAAGTCTATGAAGGATGAGGTGAATCATAGAATTGATGAGGGGAAAGGGTGAGTGGTGCACTTCGGAGTCTGTGGAGACAAAGAACTTGGTCCATGGAAGTAAAGAGGGGAATGTATGAGAGTATAGTTATACCAACACTCTTATATGGGTGTGAAGCATGGGTGATGAATGTTACAACGAGGAGAAGGCTGGAGGCAGTGGAGATGTCATGTCTGAGGTCAATGTGTGGTGTGAATATAATGCAGAGAATTCGGAGTTTGGAAATTAGGAGGAGGTGCGGGATTACCAAAACTATTATCCAGAGAGCTGAGGAGGGGTTGTTGAGGTGGTTCGGACATGTAGAGAGAATGGAACGAAGCAGAATGACTTCGAGAGTGTATAAATCTGTAGTGGAGGGAAGTCGGGGTAGGGGTCGGACTTGGAAAGGTTGGAGGGAGGGGGTAAAGGAGGTTTTGTGTGCGAGGGGCTTGGACTTCCAGCAAGCATGTGTGAGCGTATTTGATAGGAGTGAATGGAGACAAATGGTTTTTAATACTTGACGTGCTGTTGGAGTGTGAAGAAAGTAACATTTATGAAGGGATTCAGGGAAATCGGCGAGCCGGACTTGGGTCCTGGAGATGGGAAGTACAGTGTCTGCACTCTGAAGGAGGGGTGTTAATGTCGCAGTTTTATAACTGTAGTGTAAAGCACCCCTCTGGCAAGACAGTGATGGAGTGAATGATGATGAATGTTTTTCTTTTTCGGGCCACCCTGCCTTGATGGGAATCGGCCGATGTGTTAATAAAAAAAAGAAAGCACTCTGGAGTTAATGTGACCCCCTACGTGTTCAGCGCTGCGAAAATTATATAAATTTTGTTGTATTAACATTAATGAACAAGGGGAAGAAAATAAATCTACATATGTACATACAACCTTGGTAAAACATTTATGTACTTCACGTCTGTCAAACTGTTTATGAATAAAAAACTGAACAAAATACAGTATAGAGAGAGAAAGAGAGAGACGGGAAGAGAAGAGGACAGGAAAGGGGAGAGGTAGGCAGTAAAGAAAAGAGAAAATAATCAGAAGGGAGGAAAATAATTTTGGTCCTATTGATTAAATATTGAAGTCCTAAAAAAAAAAAACATTTTCATTATTAATTAAAATTTTAGAGCGAATTCGATAATAAATTTCCAATATTAAAATTTGCCGAAGTGGATTCCCGAATAACAGGATTCAGCAGCGGACCTCCTAATTGTTCTGTTGTTTATTTTTGGACCCTACGTATTTTTGTTTTCATGGCAATGTTTAAGAAATGTTCAGCCAATTATACTAGGTACAGCATTTGCGCGTTCCAAAAATTCTACCACAGGAATTTATCGTGTAAATTGTCGCTACATGTTAGTTATGTTTGGTGGACCGATAAGAATTTCATCCTCTCAGGGGTAAATTTTTATAAATAAAATGTTTGCATGCACCCGCGTGAGCGCACATACACGTACACACACACAGATACACAGACAGAGACAGACACAGACAGACACACAGACACAGACACACACACAGACACACAGACAAAGACACACACACACACACACCCAACTATATATATATATATATAATCGAACCCGCGACGCCTTAGTCAATGCTTCAAACATTAGTTGCCCACTACCACTGAACGTGTCACGCATAATGTGAGCACATACATGAATATGGAAGCTACAGGACTAATTTCATTCTCCTCCCGTTTGGAATACCAGTCTTCACCAGCATTACAAATATTACTGCATCCACGAGACTAAGTCGTCTCGGGATTTGGGCAGCTTCTCACGAGGCGTGTTAAAGAATCGGGGGATCGATTCCCGTTCGTGGATGCATTGATAAGTATACTGCTCGTAAAGACTGGTTTTCCAAACTGGGGAAGAACGAAATTAGTCCTGTAGCTTCCATATCCATATATGTGATCGTCTGTGCACTTATTGCGTACGTACCCATTTGTTTTTTGTTCTTTAATCTACAACCCGCTACCGAATTTTAGAAAACAAAAGAAAGAGTATGAAAGTATAAATGGAATAACAACACAGAAAACTGAAAACAGTGCAGAGGCAGTAAACTGTTAGTCGGAGACTTAAACCGTGGACACAAAACCTGTTAGACCTGCATCTATATATAAACGAATAATGCAGAAAAAATGAGATTTTTTTTTTTTAAATTATTGAACCTAGGATAAGTAAAAAAAAAATCAGACTGACTTATTTCCATTGGGGTATTTTAAAAATAGTTTTTTTTTTTCTTGTTAGGAACCCCATTGACTTTTATCCACTTTAAGTACTTGCTCCAATTTTATTTTTACAATATTTCTTGCAAAAAATATATTAATATTAAAGATGGAACAAATAGTAAAAGTTATCAACGCAGGTATCAGCATTTTCAAACATAAAAAAAGGAACATACTGAACCTCTATGAAATCGACCTGATGATACTGACACCAGCTGCTGACCTCACTACTGACGACACCAGCTGCTGACCTCACTACTGACGACACCAGCTGCTGACCTCACTACTGACGACACCAGCTGCTGACCTCACTACTGACGACACCAGCTGCTGACCTCACTACTGACGACACCAGCTGCTGACCTCACTACTGACGACACCAGCTGCTGACCTCACTACTGACGACACCAGCTGCTGACCTCACTCTCATGCTACGAATATTCCTATTTTAATGAAGGTTTTAAAACCCCTATATACCTTCAGGTAAGGTGGTGTCCTGAAGGTTGGTTCTTGGCACTATTAAAACCTTGATATACTACCCAGATATCAGTGATTCATAATGATAGTAAGATTTACCACGATGTCTCGGCTAACTTGTACATTCTTTACATCATTTACATCTGCCTACATCATTTTTATCCCGAATTTTCAACTTCAAACACTATTTGTTCACGTAATATTACATAAACATATTTCTTTCAATTTCTCCTCGCCATTTTCATATTAAAGTATTATTTTTTTTTTTATTAGGAAAAACATTACAATACTGATATACAAATATAAGAAGCACAATTCTTGTCAAGAACAAAATAAAGGCTCAAAACACACACTGGTAATTAACTTATTAAATAAAAACAATGAGTAAACTGATACAAACTTCATGAACCTTGAGAGAATTGTGAACCGTCAAGGATGAATATTGCTTTCATTCTCAGCAAGACCAACATAAAAAATAAGAATATGGAATGTTGAAAATGGTATGAAATACCGACAAGTTAATGATTAATTAAGACACATGTACAACAGTTGGGTATCTTTATTGATGAAATGTTTCGCCTATACAGTAGACTTCTTCAGTCAAATACAGAGGGATCAGGTGTAGTAGTGAAATAAAGATAATATAAATAGTCCATCAATTCTACTTATTCTCCAGGATTGATGGACTGATTACATCATCTTTGTCACTACTACACCTGCTGCCTCTGTATGTGACTGAAGAAGCCTACTGTGTAGATGAAAAGTTTCATCAGTAAATATACCCAACTATTACACATGTAGATGAATGGTTCAGAGAACCGACAAGTTGTTAAATTAGACACATATGCAACACTTGGGTATCTTTATTGAGGAAACGTTTCGCCACACAGTGGCTTCATCAGTCCAATACAAAGTAGAAAGTAGTAATAAGAGGAGGAGTTTGAGGTAATCAGTCCCTCGGCCTGGAGTCGATGTGTTCAGTCCATCAATCTTGAATTAAATACAGCATAAGGCAAATAGAAGTTGCTTATATACTGTAGACAGGTGAGATGAAGCAGGAGGAGGCGGGGTCATAGTGGCATCATCCACTAGTCGAGGTAGGTCCTTGTCCAAAGGTTTGGACAAATGTTGAAGAATCCGTTTGTATCAAGATCCAAAGAAATTGCTGTGTCAGACAGGATGTAGATGAATGGTTCAGAGAACCGACAAGTTGTTGAATTAGACACATATGCAACACTTGGGTATCTTTATTGAGGAAACTGTGTGGCGAAACGTTTCCTCAATAAAGATACCCAAGTGTTGCATATGTGTCTAATTTAACAACTTGTCGGTTCTCTGAACCATTCATCTACATCCTGTCTGACACAGCAATTTCTTGGGATCTTGATACAAACGGATTCTTCAACATTTGTCCAAACCTTTGGACAAGGACTACTCGACTAGTGGTTGATCCACTATGACCTGCCTCCCTGCTCATCTCACCTGTCTACAGTATATAAGCAACTTCATTTGCCTTATGCTGTATTTAATTCAAGATTGATGGACTGAATACATCGACTCCAGGCCGAGGGACTGATTCCTCAAACTCCTCCTCTTATTACTACTTTCTACTTCGTATTGGACTGATGAAGCCACTGTGTGGCGAAACGTTTCCTCAATAAAGATACCCAAGTGTTGCATATGTGTCTAATTATTACACATGTGTCTTAGTCTTCAAGAATAGGGTAATGACTCACGAAATCGTAATGACACGATTGCAAACAAACCATACCACGGGTGGGGTTCGAACCCGCGGAATGGTTTGTTTGCAATCGTGTCATTACATTTCGTGAGTCATGTTGACGGCTTTGAGGGGGACTTGAGCTAGAGTTCGTCACGGCCATGCTAGCGGGAGATTCGTCTGTAAAAACTTGCATTTGTGGACACAGTGGTGCCTATGCTAACCTTCCTATGGTGTAGAAATATACCTAGTTGGATGAATCTTATTGAAGCTAGCTGGCCTAGTGGCTAATGCAACTGTCTGGAGTTTTGAGACTCTCTGACCGCGGGTTCGAACCCCACCCGTGGTATGGTTTAATAGGGTAATGTTTTGGACTTGCCTTGCACGGGCCAGTAGGCCTCGTGCAGTGCCCTACTTTCTTACGTTCTTAAGAATGGACTCTGCGGCAAGACATGTAATCACCAGGTGTCGACATTTAGCTACCTGGAGGAAAATGAATTGTAAATAAATTAATTTAAATTAGTGACTCAGATTGATGTTTAAGAGAGATGGATATAAGACAATGAGATATTGTCTTGACATTGATTTTCAATGTCAAGACAATCTCTTTGTTTTAACAATGATATAGTGTCTTGACAAGATTGCACAATTATTATTATTATTATTATTATTATTATTATTATTATTATTATTATTATTATGAGAAGTCTTAAGTGAAGTCTGGATCTTCCGTCACCTAATGACGAGACAAGTACGAAATTCTCGCAAAAAAATTCGTTTCCCAGGAGACGATGAGAGAACCCTTTGTTCAGTAGAGAGAGAGAGAGAGAGAGAGAGAGAGAGAGAGAGAGAGAGGAGATAGAGAGTTGGAGGGAGTGGGGGAGGGTGTTAAGGAGGGTAAGATTAGATGGGAGGGAGAGAGTAAAGAGAGGGAGTGTTGAGGAGAGGAAGAAGTGATGAGGAGAGTTATAATGGAGGGAGGAAGAAAAGGTGGATGGAAAGAAAGATATGTCTATGACGAATCACGTGGTAAATCTTATAAGCAAGGCGTCCACGAAGCTAACAACACTAAGAACCATCTCTTACCTACTCGACAGCAGAGAATACAAAACTTTCTACGAGTCACAAGTGCCCTTTCACGTTGAGTACTCAGCACTTAGTTGTTTTGTCTCTCCCTGTACGAGGTATGAATGTGGTTTCACCTTCAATATTTACCACTTTCTTGTGTTGGCTCCCTCTGTACGAGACACAAGTGCGCTTTCACATTGTATTCATTTTTTTTGTTGCCTCCTTTTGTATAAGGCTGCACTTTCACTTTGAGTATTCATTGAGTTGTTGTGTTGCCTCCCCACCGTCCAACCTCGTCTCATCTACGACTTCTGGACAGATTAGAGACCAGTACAAGGGGACATATCTCTCATCTGGACCCAGTTTTGGATGGATCTGTCACTTCATCATATCCTTCAACATTGGGAAGACAGCTTCTATACGACAAGACGGGCAGCCAACAGCGACCACACACTAGCTATGCCATTCTCAAGAACGTCACTTCATCTGCGATCATTCATTTCCAGAGGGACTCGAATTTGAAACATGTTCGTATTACAGATTAACATTAATGAAATAAAGTCCACTGACTGTATGTTATCTCTTCCCTATTACTAGCTGGAAATAAATGGTATAAAATACCGACACAATGGAAAAATAAACACATAAGCAGTATAATGTGATCCTTTATTGACAACGTTTCGCCCACGCAGTGGGCTTTATCGAGCTATAGCTTCATCCTGTTCTTTGTATGTTCCTTAACTATGAGGATTTTAATAAAGTTTGTTAGGACAAGTCTTTAATGAGATGAAGTAGGTAACAACTCATAACTTGTAGTGAAGGTTGAAAATTTGAGCCAAACCCTGTAGCTTCATTATGTAAAAAAAAGAGAATAGGAAAGAGAGAGCCAGTAATAACGAAAGGGAAAACAAAAGCAAAAAATACAGTAGGGAGGAGAGAGGGGAACAGAATAGAGAAAGGAGGCAACTGGATAGAGAAAGGGTAAGGAAAGGGAGAGAAAGAGGCTGGGAAAGAAAAAAGGGAAAAAGAGGGGGAAGAAAGATAGTGCAGGATAAAGACAGAGAGAAACGAACGGAAATAAATAAGAGACGAAGAGAGACAGAAAGAATGAGAATCGCTTACGTGTCTTACACGCTTCACAAACGAGAAGTTCATGGATCGAATTCTTAACTGCGTGGGACAATTTATTCATAGACATTTACTTCCATTCACCCGTGCCAGTTCTGCAAGAAATTTGGACCTGGATATAAATTGATAGGAATATTAGGACATGTGATAACTTACTGAAAGTTTGACTTTCAAACGAGTTTGAAACAAAAGTTTTTTTTGAGATTCTTGCCGTTCTTACTCTTGAGCATCGTTCAAGCGTCAGCGAAAACCAATCATCATAAACAAAGGAAAGCATAAATAAGCCGGGAGACAATGAGACAGAGAAATGCAGATATACATAAAAACATAAATGATAAGGCACGTCAGAAAAAAAATACTGACACAGGTCTTATCTCTAACCATGTTAAGTAAAAGGAAACAAGTTCAACAAGCAAAACGTTGCCACAATAAAATGTGGCAACTCTCGCCTTTACGGCTTGACAAAGCTGCTGGAGAGCGAAACGTTGTTCAGTAAAATGTCACATTAGTTGCACTTGTGTTCTTTTACCTAACATATTGTAGGTAATTATACCAACATTATTAAAACTACAAGCTGTAACAAGCGTGTAGTTCGTGCATGAACAATCTTGTATAAATCTTATATAAGTTTGTTAAGGTCAAGCTAGTTTAATAATATTATTAAACAAAGTATCACATCAAGACAACTTACCAACCTTACACTTGCAGTCCCTGAGGGCACTGATTAACATATTATTATTAACAACAAGTCATAAGATATAAGTGAACTTAGCATTTAGAGATGCAGCCTTGCCAGGATATCTCGTGTGCCGTAGATATTTTCTTATTTTTTCACGGCTTTGTTTACTATCAGGGTTACTTAAACTAAACGTTTTATGACTGCTACAGGTCGCGAGATTACATACAATATTAACATATATTCGTAGCTAACCTAAGGTATTGTTAATTTTATTTCTAACGTCAATTTCTAATCTTCAAAAAAAAGTTTTTCATTCAGAGTATTAAAGATATTAATTATTTTAATGATCAGGTTCTCAGAACACAATAGTTCAAAGACTGTAAATGGAAGAAGAATATTTATAAGGACTCTAGTAGGTTTAAATGGAAGTTAGAATGTGCTCTAATTAATTAGAAAACAACCCTGCCTCTTTTTGAAGTTGTTTATTAATATCGATGAGAAATTGTTGCACCTGGAGTGTTGGTCGCCTTGTTTACTTCCCCGAGGGAACCATTGAGATGAAACTCAGGAATAATACACTGGCAGGGAGAAGAGGCAGGAGGCATCCAGAGATCGTATATTATGTCTTTGTTTGGCTGTCGGTAGGTCTGTCTGTCTGTATGTCGGTAGGTCTCTCTGTCTGTCTGTCTCTGTCTGTCTGTCTGTCTATGTCTCTCTCTCTCTCTCTCTCTCTCTCTCTCTCTCTCTCTCTCTCTCTCTCTCTCTCTGTCTTTCTACACAGGGTTTCACAAGGTAAGATTTACGGTTTCTAACTTTATTTACAGACTAAGACCTGTAATCTACATCAGTCTAATTTAAAAGGCTTTTTATTGTTAAAAGATATGCAGATAGGGAACAGGATGAAGTTGGAGCCATCTGTGGGCCAGCGATTTCATTTGTTCAACTGACTTTATTTCACTGATGTCTTTATGCTCTAGAAACATGTTCCAGACACGAGTCATTCTAAAGATAAAGGATCTCAGAGGAAGCGAAGATCTGGAGAAGGGTACGGCCATCGTGTAGTTGTTTGCTGCCCGTCTTACTGTGTAGAAGGTCAATTCTCGCTGTCCTCGGTGTGAAGCCAAGTGTGGTACCATGACAATGTGGGACTTGTACATAACAGTAAGGCCACCCACATCCCTCATGTGTTGAAAGCTCTGCTGAAATGACAGATCTGTCCAGGCTGGGTCCAGGCGAGAGATGAGTCGTCTTGCTCTGTTCTCTATTCTGTCAAAAAGTCGCAGAAACACAGGGGCAGGCAATCCAAGAAAGTGGAGCATACTCAAGGTGTGAGCGTACTTGTGCCTCATACAGAATCTTGTAACCTCTGCTGTCAAGCCGATGTGAGATACATCTAAGTGCTGTAAACTTCCTTGTCGCTTTGTTTCCAGGATTTGCTGTGTGGTTCTTCATTGTCAGTTTGTAGTCTAATTTCACCTCAAAGATATCAACTTCATCCCGCTGATACCAACGCTTTCCCATTCCTTTTTTCCACTGCTGCAGCCTTACCATCATGATGCCTAGAGACCATCATCTGTGTTTGCTAAAAAGCAAATGTGACCTGCCATCATTTACCCCAGGCTGATATATGTGTAAGCTAGTAATTGATGTAACTAAGAGCAGCTGGTATTTCCTCTCTTGGATAAGTAAATGTAAGTGTACAGTCGTCTGTATATGCTTGGGATTATGGTATGGGATGAAGTCCTTTGAAGTAGCCATTCCATAGCAATCACCCAAGCACACTTCTCTGTGGCTCACTCGCTTCAATGAAGTGTCTGCTGACTCTGTTCTATTGAGAACTTCGCTTAGAGATCTATCTTGAAGGTAATCACTGAAGAGGCATATTGTAGAGCCGGCGATTCCCATTGCATACAGTTTTTGCCAAGAATCCATGGTACTATATTCTGTGGAAAGAATTGGCAATGTATTATCTCTTGAGATTATTTTCTCAAGAATTTTGCCAGTGATAGACAGTCTTGACACTGGTCTGTTGTTGCTGATTTCCGCTCTGTTCTTTTGTCCTTTCTCAGAGAAGGACATTTACAATACAAGGCATAACTGATAGATGCGAGTTGATGCGAGGTGATGCTAGCCAGTCTGCACATCTACTCAGCAATATTTGGCTAAATTTATTTGGGCTTACAGTCTTTTCTTGTTCCAGGGATCTATGAAAATACAATTCATCTTGCCTTATTGTCTCCACTGACAACTTTGACACAGTTCTGGAGACTATCCAATGAGGTTTCCTTGCTGTATCAGGAACTTTCATTTCGGCAGTAAAATGTTCGGCAAAAAAAGGTCAGCTTTCTCCTGACTGCTAGTAGAGGTGGTCCTATTTTGCCGATTTAAAGGTGGGATAATTTCATCAGGTGAATAACCCTGTTGGTCATTGACCAAGGAACACCAGGTTTTGGAGCCCAATCTACCTAACGCCATCTAGACATGGCCCACTTTCGGAATTCTTCCATTTGCCGACTGGCTTGCCTTTCTCTCTCTCTTTTTTATCAATCTTCATGTTTAACATTGCAATCTGCATTCTTTTTGAGAACACCTATATTTCCACTGGGCTTGAACATATTTGTCCTTTCTCAGGCACTTGTGAAGTCTTTCCATGTACTTCAGCAAGTCTAGTTAGTGTATATATATATATATATATATATATATATATGTTTAATATTTGATAGCTGAGATTCTCACTTATGTCATTCTCTATTTCTTAAGTCAGTTTTTCATGTGAACCACTCACGTTTCCTGCCATATAGATAAATTATTCAACATATTATATGTTATGACTATAATGTTGGCATAAAGCGTTTGTAACCTATTGGAGGATTTTCTTTAACTCACACATATTGTTCTGATCTTACTTCTTTGACATTGAATATTCAACTCACATCCTCTACTATGTTCCAGTTTCACAGTGAAGTCAGCACATGCCTTCACCTGTGCTCTCCTCTTGCAGTGAACCCTCAACCTTTGTTTTCTTTTACAGTAAACATAGTATACGTATACAGATGGGTTCGTCATACAGAATAAATATACTACAAGTCATTGCTGTATTCTCTAGTCCCTCCACTAGTATGGTTATGAAGACACAAAGCCTTGCAAGGCAAGTTTTTATTGGAACAGTGTGTCACTGAATCCTAAGCTAAACGTTGTCCCAATAATAGTTTTCTCTGCATTGCATCTTACCACCTGTGTCAGCTACAACATTGTATTCACTGTACCAGCGAAAGCTTAAACTTTACGCTTGGCAACGTGTTGCCTGGTGGCAAATTCTCTCGCTTCACACGGTGAGGGTCCGGGTTCGATTCTCAAGAAAGGGTGGAAACATCGGACGTGTTTCCTTACACTTGATGTCTATGTTCACCCATCAGTAGAATGGGTACCTGAGTGTTAGTCGACTGGTGTGGGTCGCATCCTGGGACAAAACTGACCTTATTTGCCTGAAATGCTCAGCTTAACAAGGGGCTTTCTATATAGTAGTATGCCATTGATGTCAGCTAGGCCTGTATACCTTGTACATGTACTTGTAGTAAATAAAGATATTATTATTATTATTATTATTATTATTGTTATTATTATTATTAAATGATATTTCTTTCAAGCCCAATGAAAAAGCTTTTTAAAATAAATGTTTTCACGTCATTCGTCTACTGGCTGAATGCGATATCTGATCATTCTCATTCAGTTTCACTTGACTGTGCTTTCTTAAACTGTCACAGTCAAAATTTTACATGAATGTTCACTTATAATTGAGTTCATAAAATTATAAGGTCCTCCACAGCAACATTTTCGTGAAGGCTTCCTATTCTTTGTGTAAAATTTCACACTGACATAAAAATGTTAAGAGCTTTCAACAGCTTCATACCATTGCCTCGAAACACATTTCCATAGACCAAAAAAAAAGGATTCCGGAAGTTTTCCAGAATTAAATTCCATCAGCAAAAGCTGTTGAGGACATAAATGAAGCGGAATAGTACCAGCGTCAGCAGAAAGGTAAGCCGTGGAAATGGCAACAACAAATGTGGCAGTACTGGAAGTGAAGGCCAAGTATTGAAAGTCTTCCACTGCCTCGGAAAATGGAACATGAAAGGCCGGGTTTATGAGCAGTTGGCCCCAACGTCGTTCCAGAGGTCTTGCAACACACACAAAGGTGAAAGGCAGAATCCCACATGTAAACAGAAACAAGAAAATAAAGTCTGTATCATTGTTTCTGTCTTCTCACGTCTATCCATAATCGACAAGTATTCACTGCTCTTCTATAAAATATACAAAGATGTTCGAATTTATAGTTACAAGACATCTTTAGGCCATTTTTTTTTTATGAGCAACTGTGTCCCGAGTAAAACCTGTGATAGTTCAGATGTCGCTAGCGAGATAGTGTTTAGTAGGATTACAAGGAGCTCTGCATATTCACAAACATGTTAAAAAAATCAGAATGATCAAGTGTGAAATCGCCTTGGGTTCTAAAGGAATGTGTAACAGAACGCAAATGTGGAGTGAAAGTATAATATATATAAAACCCACCAACATACTACGATAGTTAAAGAAACTGTATTCACCACGTAGAAACATTCAGAGGTATGTATAAAGATCGCGGTCAGCAGGATTCGAATTTACGTTTGGAAGGTGGCAAAGTTCCCTACGTGACATCTTTATTTGCATATATTTCCACTTGTTTCTGCGTAGTACATTGATGTAGCATCTCTTCTTGTGGTAAGAACATACAGGAGGAGACAGAAAAAGCTGGAAAGTATGTATGAGGCTCACTAGTGTTCCCGGCGCTAGGAAGAAACATGGCTTGTAACCAGGAGACCTAGCTTTTTCAGGCATCTGTGGCTAAGTGGTCATACATGTATAATATATATATATATATATATATATATATATATATATATATATATATATATATCGTGCCGAATAGGTAAAATTGGTGAATTAGCAAGAACTCATTTAAAATTAAGTCCTTTCTAAAATTTTCTCTTTAACGTTTAAAGATATATTTTTTTTCATTTATGTTAATGTAAAAATTAATAATTTTGAATCAAAGAACCTTAGAAAACTTACCTAACCTTATTATAACAAGCGCTACTTATATCGAATCCTTGCTAGCCGCATTTCTGTTAATACAATATAGAGATGTACCACCTCCAGAACTGGACGGGGGTCCCTTATCCTCAGAGAAGAGAATAAACGTACTTCAGGGAAAAACTGAAGATTCTACCCAGAGCTGTTCGAATATTTTATTCTCCAAATATATATACTATATATATATGTCGTCCCGATTAGGTAAAACTGGTCAATTAGCAAGAACTCATCTAAAATTAACTCATTTCTAAAATTTTCTCTTATACGTTTAAAGATATATTTTTTTTCATTTATGTTAATGTAAGAATTTATAATTTTGTACCAAGAGAAACTTTGAAAACCTACCTAACCTTATTATAAAACGCGCAATTAAATTTAGCCTAACCCAACTAAATATATTTTAGATACGTTAACATTAATTTAATAATAAACAAACACAATGAAATATATTTTTTTCGTTATGTTCAGAATGATTTTAGCGAAATTATTGCATACACATATTTTCACTTGTCTTATATGGCAAGGTGACCGTTGCTATTTAAGCCAAAATCGCAAGTTTTACCTAATCGGCAACACACACACACACACACACAAACACACATATATATATATTTTTTTTTTTTTTTTTCAACAAGTCGGCCGTCTCCCACCGAGGCAGGGTGACCCAAAAGAAAGAAAATCCCCAAAAGAAAAAACTTTCATCATCATTCAACACTTTCACCACACTCATACATAATCACTGTCTTTGCAGAGGAGCTCAGATACTACAGCTGAGAAAAGTCCCTCCCAGCTGTCACTATCTCAGACCCCTCCTTTAAAGTGCAGGCATTGTACTTCCCATTTCCAGGACTCAAGTCCAACTAAATCAATTAACTGGTTTCCCTGAATCCCTTCACACAATGTTACCCTGCTCACACTCCAACAGATCGTCATGTCCCAAAACCATTCGTCTCCATTCACTCCTATCTAACACGCTCACACATGCTTGCTGGAAGTCCAAGCCCTCGCCCACAAAACCTCCTTTACCCTTCCTCCAACCTTTTCTAGGACGACCCCTACCCCGCCTTCCTTCCCTACAGATTTATACGCTCTCCAAGTCATTCTACTTTGATCCATTCTCTCTAAATGACCAAACCACCTCAACAACCCTCTTCAGCCCTCTGACAAATACTTTTAGTAACTCCACACCTTCTCCTAATTTCCACATTCCGAATTTTCTGCATAATATTTACACCACACATTGCCCTTAGACAGGACATCTCCACTGCCTCCAGCCTCCTCCTCGCTGCAGCATTTGCAACCCATGCTTCACACCCATATAAGAGTGTTGGTACCACTATACTTTCGTACATTCCCTTCTTTGCCTCCATGGATAACGTTTTTGTCTCCACAGATACCTCAATGCACCACTCACCTTTTTCCTTCATCAATTCTATGGTTAACCTCATCCTTCATAAACCCATCTGCTGACACATCAACTCCCAAATATCTGAAAACATTTACTTCTTCCATAATCCCTCTTCCAATGTGATATCCAATTTTCTTTATTTAAATCGTTTGATACCCTCATCACCTTACTCTTATCTATGTTCACTTTTAACTTTCTACCTTTACACACTCTCCCAAACTCGTCCACTAACCTTTGCAACTTTTCTTTAGAATCTCCCATAAGCACAGTATCATCAGCAAAAAGTAACTGTGTCAACTCCCATTTTGCATTTAATTCTCCATAATTTAATCCCACCCCTCTCCCCAACACCCTAGCATTTACTTCTTTTACAACCCCATCTATAAATATATTAAACAACCATATATATATATATATATATATATATATATATATATATATATATTATATTATGTGACCATGAACGAGTGGTATTGAATCAATAACAACGCTGGGACTAGCCGAGGATTCGAACCCATGTAGTTTTGGCCATGCCTCGTGGTGAGGGAAAATCACATGACGCCTTAACCCGCTAGTAAACCAAACGGGGATAATAATGAAATTAGTTTAAAGGCACCCACACCACCGCATGTCCTCGGACCAAGAGTAACACTCATAGCTTGGCTGGGTGCTTGGTTCTTGTAGTATTGTGTGGTTAAGTGGGTTAAGGCGTCATGTGATTTTCGCTCACCACAAGGCAGGGCCAAAAGTACATGGGTTCGAATCCTTGGCTAGGTAAAACTGGTCAATTAGCAAGAACTCATTGCAGAAACTCTCATGGTTTAGAGGCAAATGAGACTAATAAACAAGTTAAAGATAATATGCATAACATGTCTTTATTTTCCTGAGTTTTAAGGAAAATTATCAGAAAAGACTTACTTTGCTTATCGTTTCTCTCTAGAAAGTGGAATTCGTCTTTCTGCAGGACCCCTGATTATTAGCTAAAATAACACTAATGCACATGGCCTCGCTCAGGAGTGTATTACAATCTCATTTTTTCGCAGGTATGGCTTGCAAGATCAAAGCGTAATTCAGACAGGGATTGTAGCTAATAAGCGTAACTCTCGTGTGGGGATTGCAGCCACATGGTGTATGTTAGGCACGGATTGCTGTTACAAGATGTAATACAGATAGGGATTGCAGCCAAGATGCGTAATTCAGCCAGGAATTGCGTTCAGGTAGGGTTTCCAGCGACCTTGCGTAGCTCATGCAGGGATTGTAGCCAAATGGTGTAGCTCATGCAGGGATTGTAGCCAGATGGTGTAGCTCATGCAGGGATTGTAGCCTGATGGTGTAGCTCATGCAGGGATTGTAGCCAGATAGTGTAGCTCATGCAGGGATTGTAGCCTGTTGGTGTAGCTCATGCAGGGATTGTAGCCAGATAGTGTAGCTCATGCAGGGATTGTAGCCAGATAGTGTAGCTCATGCAGGGATTGTAGCCAGATAGTGTAGCTCATGCAGGGATTGTAGCCTGATGGTGTAGCTCATGCAGGGATTGTAGCCTGATGGTGTAGCTCATGCAGGGATTGTAGCCAGATAGTGTAGCTCATGCAGGGATTGTAGCCAGATAGTGTAGCTCATGCAGGGATTGTAGCCAGATAGTGTAGCTCATGCAGGGATTGTAGCCTGATGGTTAAGCTCATGCAGGGATTGTAGCCTGATGGTGTAGCTCATGCAGGGATTGTAGCCAGATAGTGTAGCTCATGTAGGGATTGTAGCCAGATGGGGTAGCTCATTCAGGGAGTGAAACTAAATGGTAAGGCACAATTGCTGTTCATTTTTTCAAGTTTTTGACTGGAATTACAATATTCCATCAAATCTGCAACAGCCAACCTAAGATTAGTTGTTTTTATAGAAATGCTCTGGATACCTTCATGTGTACCTGGAAGCTTCCGAGTAATGCGAAACTTGAGCAACAGGTTGGCACTCAAAAGTTGGCACTGGCATCCTCCAGAGGGTTTAAAATTCTTGTTCCCACTGGAGCATGCTCCATTATGCATGAAATTCCTGAAGCGCTCCAGGAATGTTTTGGAGCATTAACCATGCGAACGAGTGGTTGTATTCAGAGACGAGCACCCGGTATTCAGGGAAGCATCTCATGTAAGCTAGATGGGAGTCGCTGGCCACAGCGGAGGCGACCTACCTCTAGGGTTAACAACTACCATGAGAGGAGAGAGAACTTTTTTTTTTTTTAACTGAATTACTGCAAGATTCAATATTATCGAATTCCTATTTTATGAGTATATCAAAAGTTCGACTTTTTGACTCACGAAATCGTAATGACACAATCACAAACAAACCATACCACGGGTGGGGTTCGAACTCGCGGTCAGAGAGTCTCAAAACTCCAGACCGTCGCGTAAGCCACTGGGCCAGCTAGCTTCAATAAGATTCATCCAACTAGGTATATTTCTACACCATAGGAAGGTTAGCATAGGCACCCCACCCGTGGTATTGTTCGACTTTTTATTTTGCTATTTAGACAAGGAACATGTATGTCGCGTCTACCTTGAAGAGTTTAGATAGTGTGTCATTTAGTGTATAGCTGTTGTTTTCATCTGATCCTCTACACAAACGGCAACTACAAATACTGGGAGGAGGCTGCGTAAATTATATTAATGGGTAAATTCTGAAAACTTTTCTTTTTACACCTTCCACCCCACAGGATGCGGCCCAAAGCAGTCAACTAACACTCAGGTACCTACTTACTGCTAGGAGAGCAGGGACAGCAGGTGTAAGGAAACATGTCCGTTTCACCACATCGGGGATCAAACCACGGACACTCAGTACGTGAGCCGTGTGCGTTGCCAACCGTGCTACGGTACTTGGTGAAAAAGAACTAATCGTCCAGCTCTCTCTCTCACTCTCTCTCTTTTTCTCTATATATTTGTGTCAAATGGGAATTGTTACGCATTATAATTAACATTAGTAGGTTAGTAGTATAGTCTTGCTTCCAGAGTATAGTTGCGTAACAATTCTGACAGAGAGTTGGGGATAAAAAATTAAAGATCCTCTAAAACCTTACTTTCAATGAGAGAAATTCGTTTACGAATATGTATTTCTGTACATATTCAAGAGCATATTATTCTGTGAATCTTTAAACAATAATTATTCCTTTATACAATCTTCTATAGTCTTGTCAAATAACAAGCCGTCATAGAGCCGTCTTACAAAAGCCGTAATACATATATACTAGAACTTCTCAATCACCAAGTTTCTTTCTCTTCACAGAAAGTTATCAAAGTAATACTCCAAGTACAGCTAAGTGAATATTCCGAGGTCCAATATATGGGAGTATTCTCGACTAGAGGAGAATGTAATAATCCACTGGATGTGGTTTAGTCGGAAGGTAACTCCACAATGATCCAAGCTAACAGCCTAGCTCTGGAGTAGTGTGGTCACGTGACAGACCAGACAAAAGAGAGGGGGGGTGCAGGTGGGAACAGGAGAAGTGGTGTTAAACAATACACACAAGAGGAGAGGTTGAATCGTTATACACTTATCTATCCTCTTTATACCAAAATTGCGAACATAATACGGAGACATATACACATAATTATCAGAATAACTGAGAGGACCAATATGATGATAATAATAATAATGAAATGGATCGAATCCTAAGGGCGTTAATAGCGTAACAGGAATAAATATAGTTCTGCTTGAACCAAACGTTCTTTCGGATGCCGTTTAGTGTCTGACTTGCTATTACCTTTGAAAAAACAGTTTCATACCATTAATGAATAAATCGATGAATTAGAAGAAAAGGCACAACATATTATCTCATACTCCGTACGCATGAATGCATGTAAACATCTAAACCTGACATTCACCTGCTCACTTAGAGCCTTGAAGCCCCAGGATGAGCTACGAGCACTCACATACTCTGAAGAGCAGGACACATGAGCGATGGTTAGCTACCCACACCAAAGAGGAAGGCAAAATATTGTTTTATTGCTTGGAAATATTTAACAGAATGGGCAAAAAGAAACATATATATGTACTCAACTCGACCCACAGGGTATTGGGATTGGTGTAGCTCTTCGCGTAGCCGCCCCCATAATCACCGAACATAGGTGCATTTGCGGCAGGGCGTCAGCTGACCAGTTTGGACTACATGGTCGTGTCTGTCATATATCAAAAGGGAAGTATACTAGACACAAGGAGGTCAACATCATCAAGAGAAGTCTCCCTACAGCCCGTTGCCCAGTTGAATGGGAACCCCAAGTAATGAGGTCTGACGGAAGTGAAAATCGTCCAGATGGAGTCACTATGCTACCTTGGAAGGATGGAAAGCAGATTGCATGGGACTACACCTGTGCCTCTACGTTGGCTGACACCTACGTGCATTACTTTAAAGCAGAAGGGGGGTGGGGACGCCAATTTCAAGGATACCCAGAAGATCAACAAATACACAGGGCTGCCACCTTACTATAACTTTGTCACAGCAAATCCGGAGAGACCTTTGGAGAATGAAGCAAATGTGCTCTAAAATTCCTCAAAGAGTTAGGGAAGAAATTCATCACAGAAACCAAGGACTCCAGAGCGGCCATCTTTCTCTTTCAGAGACTCAGTGATGCAATCCAGATGGGAGATGCCTTCAGCATTCTGGGCACACAGCCCACCGCCATGGAGCTGGATGAAGTATTTGAGATGTAGGCTCTGAGATGTCATATATATTGTTTTCCTTTCCATTGCATCTTTGTTAATGTATTTTGTTTATAAATAAAGTTCACATAGAATATAGAATATAGGGAATGGAATATTCAAATAGATCCAGGAAGAATCTTGAGTTTTCCCTGAAGTACATTTATTCTCTTCTCTGAGGATGAGGGTCCCCAATCCAGTTTTAGAGGTGGTGTCTCCTATATATATATATATATATATATATATATATATATATATATATATATATATATATATATATATATATATATATATATATAAAAAGGGAAAGGGGACAAAAGAGAGTGCAAAAATTATAGGGGAATAAGTCTGTTGAGTGTACCTGGTAAAGTGTATGGTAGAGTTATTATTGAAAGAATTAAGAGTAAAACAGAAAGCAGGATAGCAGATGAACAAGGGGCTTTAGGAAAGGTAGGGGTGTGTAGACCAAGTGTTTACAGTGAAACATATAGGTGAACAGTATTTGGATAAGGGTAAAGATGTTTTGTGGCATTTATGGATTTGGAAAAGGCGTATGATAGGGTAGATAGGGGGCAATGTGGCAGATGTTGCAGGTGTATGGAATAGGAGGAAGGTTACTGAAAGCAGTGAAGAGTTTTTATGAGGATAGTGAGGCTCAGGTTAGAGTGTGTAGGAGGGAAGGGGACTATTTCCCAGTAAAAGTGGGCCTTAGACAAGGATGTGTGATGTCACCGTGGTTGTTCAATATATTTATAGATGGGGTTGTAAGAGAAGTGAATGCGAGGATCCTGGCAAGAGGTGTTGGGCTAAAAGATAAAGAAGCAAATACAAAGTGGGAGTTGTCACAGTTGCTTTTTGCTGATGACACTGTGCTTTTGGGAGATTCTGAAGAGAAGCTGCAGAGGTTGGTGGATGAATTTGGTAGGGTGTGTAAAAGAAGAAAATTGAAAGTGAATATAGGAAGGAGTAAGGTGATGAGGATAACAAAAAGATTAGGTGACGAAAGATTGGATATCAGATTGGAGGGAGAGAGTATGGAGGAGGTGAATGTATTCAGATATTTGGGAGTGGACATGTCGGCGGATGGGTCTATGAAGGATGAGGTGAATCATAGAATTGATGAGGGGAAAAGGGTGAGTGGAGCACTTCGGAGTCTGTGGAGACAAAGAACCTTGTCTATGGAAGTAAAGATGGGAATGTATGAGAGTATAGTTATACCAACGCTCTTATATGGGTGTGAAGCATGGGTGATGAATGTTGCAACGAGGAGAAGGCTGGAGGCAGTGGAGATGTCATGTCTGAGGTCAATGTGTGGTGTGAATATAATGCAGAGAATTCGGAGTTTGGAAATTAGGAGGAGGTGCGGGATTACCAAAACGATTGTCCAGAGAGCTGAGGAGGGGTTGTTGAGGTGGTTTGGACATGTAGAGAGAATGGAACGAGACAGAGTGACTTCGAGAGTGTATAAATCTGTAGTGGAGGGAAGACGGGGTAGGGGTCGGCCTAGGAAAGGTTGGAGGGAGGGGGTAAAGGAAGTTTTGTGTGCGAGGGGCTTAGACTTCCAGCAAGCATGTGTGAGCGTATTTGATAGGAGTGAATGGAGGCATATGGTTTTAATACTTGTCGTGCTGTTGGAGTGTGAGCAAAGTAACATTTATGAAGGGATTCAGGGAAACCGGCAGGCCGGACTTGAGTTCTGGAGATGGGAAGTACAGTGCCGGCACTCTGAAGGAGGGGTGTTAATGTTGCAGTTTTATAACTGTAGTGTAAAGCACCCTTCTGGCAAGACAGTGATGGAGTGAATGATGATGAAAGTTTTTCTTTTCGGGCCACCCTGCCTTGGTGGGAATCAGCCGATGTGTAATAAATAAATATATATATATATATATATATATATATATATATATATATATATATATATATATATATATATATATATATATATATATATATATATGCAAGATAAGCCACGGGGGTGGAAATCTTTAGCTCAAGTACTTTCACACTTCTCAGTGCAGTAGAGCAACTAAAGCAGGGAGAGAGTTCTCAGAGTAGCGTTGTGCGGATGTGTCACCGGCCACGGTTACCCTTAGGTAAGGTAAGTGTGAAAGTACTTGAGCTAAAGATCTCCACCCCCGTGACTTGTCTTTCATAGTTAAGATCGCCCGTCTGCGATTGTCATTTATATATATATATATATATATATATATATATATATATATATATATATATATATATATATATATATATATATATATATATATATATATATATAGATGTAGTCCGGATGACAAGAAAGAGATGATTGCTAATGTTATGAATGAAAAGAAGGAAGTTAGATGTCCTAGCTCTAAGTGAAACAAAACTGAAGGGAGTAGGTGAGTTTTAGTGGGTAGAAATAAATGGGATTAAGTCAGGGGTATATGAGGGAGTTAGAGCTAAGGAAGGGGTAGCAAAAATGTTGAAGGATCAGTTATGGAAAAGAGAAGAGGGAATATAATGTATAAATTCAAGGATTAATGGATTAAAATAAAGGTCAGATGCAAAAAGTGGGTCATAATAAGTGTGAATGCACCTAGACAAGAGGGGAGTATAGAGGAGAGAGAGAATAGATTTTGAGAGATGTTAAGCAAGTGTGTAGGAACTTTTGAACCAAGTGAGAGAGTAATTGTGGTAGGGGACCTAAATGCTAAAATAGGAGAAACATTTAATGAGGGTGTAGTAGGTAAGTTTGGGGTGTCAGGTGTAAATGATAATGGGGGCCATTTGATTGAACTTTGTATTGAAAGGGGTTTGGTTATAGGTAATACATAACAAATAACAAAAAAAGGCACAATACGGTGACTGGATCAATACTCTATTTCTTGTTCCTCCTGTCCTCTTCAGTACTTTGGAGAAACTGGCCGATCTCTTTCTGACAGACTTAAGGAGCACAAAAATAGTGTTATGCTTGCCGACACTAATAATGCTCTTTTCTGTCATGTCAGAGATCACAGTCATCCTATTGATTGGTCTTCTGCTAAAACTGTCTACCCTACGCCCAACTTTAACAGTCATCGTTTTGTTGAATCCTCCCTTATTCACAACTTTCCTTGTATGAATCTTAACCCTGGCTTTGTCTCTGTTGATGCTTTCCTTTCCCATTACATTGTTAAATGTTCGAAAACTTCAGAACACCCGTAAGTTAACCTGATTCTTTTTTTTCCTTCTCCCTCTTCCTCGTTCCTCTTTCTTCTTTCTCCTCTGTGTTTTCTTTATTTTCCCTTGTTTATGTGGTTCATTTTTATTTTTTTCCCTCTGTGTTCTTGCCCTTACTCTATGTGGGCCACTAGCCCCCTTACAGTGCTCCTCTTTCTTAGTATTTGACTGACTCCACTACTACTACTACCACTATTACTCCTCCACCACTTTCTCTTGTTCCCGCCCCTGTCGGCTGCCTATAAACCCTCTCCTTCCCTTCTTTTTGTTAGTGTGTCTTTCTAAATGGTCCAAGACGGACCGAAACGTCGTCGTAAGCTCCTCTCTGCTATATGCGGGTTATTTGTGTAGATAATACATATTTTAAGAAAATGAATATAAATAAGTATTCAATATATGATGTAGTACGTAATGACAGTAGTTTGTTGGACTACGTATTGGTAGAAAAAAGACTATTGGGTAGACTTCAAGATGTACATGTTTACAGAGGGGCCACAGATATATCAGATCAATTTTTACTTGTAGCTACAGTGAGAGTGAAAGGTAGATGGGATACAAAGAGAATGGAAGCAGCAAGTAAGAGGGAGGTGAAGGTTTATAAACTAAAGGAGGAGGCAGTTAGTGTAAGATATAAACAACTATTGGAGGATAGATGAGCTATTGAGAGTATAGGCAATAAGGTAGAAGATGAATGGGATAGCTTTAAGAATGTAGTGTTAGAGTGTTCAGCAGAAGTTTGTGGTTACAGGAAAGTGGGTGCGGGAGGGAAGAATAGCGATTGGTGGAATGATGATGTAAAGAAAGAGAAAGATAGCATATGAGAGGTTTTTACAAAGAGGAAGTGATGCAAGGAGAAAGGAGTATATGTAGAGAAAAAGAGAGGTTAAGAGAGTGGTGAAGCAATGTAAAAAGAGAGCAAATGAGAGAGTGGGTGAAATATTATCAACAAATTTTATTGAAAATAAGAAAAAGTTTTGAAGTGAGATTAATAAGTTGAGGAAGCCTAGGGAACGAATGGATTTGATAGTTAAAAATATAAGAAGAGAGTAGATAAATGGAGAGTTAGAGGTATCGGGAAGATGGAGGGAATATTTTGAGGAATTGTTAAATGTTGATGAAGACAGGGAAACTGTGATTTTGTGTATAGGACAAGGAGGAATAACATCTTGTAGGAGTGTGGAAGAGCCAGTTGTGAGTGTGGTGGAAGTTCGTATGGCAGTGAGTAGAATGAAAGGGGGGTAAAGCAGCTTGGTTTTATGGGATGAAGATAGAAATGTTAAAAGCAGTGGGGATATTGTTTTGGAGTATTTGGTGCTTTTATTTAATAAATGTATGAAAGAGGGTAAGGTACCTAGGGATTGGCAGAGAGCATGCATAGTTCCTTTGAATAAAGACAAAAGGGACAAAAAAGAGTGCAAAAATTAGTGGGGAAAAAGTGTGTTGAGTATACCTGGTAAAGTGTATGGTAGAGTTATTATTGAAATAATTAAGAGTAAGTTGGAAAGCAGGATAGTAGATGAACAAGGAGGCTTTAGGAAGGGTAGGGGTGTGTAGACCAAGTGTTTTCAGTGAAACATATAGGTGAACAGTATTTAGATA
>WNWK01006616.1:0-60000 GCA_009830355.1 Cherax destructor | reverse complement strand
ATATATATATATATATATATATATATATATATTATGAGGATAGTGAGGCTCAGGTTAGAGTGTGTAGGAGGGAGGGGGACTATTTCCCAGTAAAAGTTGGCCTTAGACAAGGATGTGTGATGTCACCGTGGTTGTTCAATATATTTATAGATGGGGTTGTAAGAGAAGTGAATGCGAGGGTCTTGCAAGAGGTGTGGGGTTAAAAGATAAAGAATCAAATACAAAGTGGGAGTTGTCACAGTTGCTTTTTGCTGATGACACTGTGCTTTTGGGAGATTCTGAAGAGAAGTTGCAAAGGTTGGTGGATGAATTTGGTAGGGTGTGTAAAAGAAGAAAATTGAAAGTGAATATAGGAAAGAGTAAGGTGATGAGGATAACAAAAAGATTAGGTGACGAAAGATTGGATATCAGATTGGAGGGAGAGAGTATGGAGGAGGTGAATGTATTCAGATATTTGGGAGTGGACATGTCAGCAGATGGGTCTATGAAGGATGAGGTGAATCATAGAATTGATGAGGGGAAAAAGATGAGTGGAGCACTTCGGAGTCTGTGGAGACAAAGAACCTTGTCCATGAAAGTAAAGAGGGGAATGTATGAGAGTATAGTTATACCAACACTCTTATATGGGTGTGAAGCATGGGTGATGAATGTTGCAATGAGGAGAAGGCTGGAGGCAGTATAGATGTCATGTCTGAGGTCATTGTGTGGTGTGAATATAATGCAGAGAATTCGGAGTTTGGAAATTAGGAGGAGGTGCGGGATTACCAAAACTATTATCCAGAGAGCTGAGGAGAGGTTGTTGAGGTGGTATGAACATGTAGAGAGAATGGAACGAGACAGAATGACTTCGAGAGTGTATAAATCTGTAGTGGAGGGAAGGCGGGGTAGGGGTCGGCCAAGGAAAGGTTGGAGGGAGGGGGTAAAGGAGGTTTTGTGTGCGAGGGGCTTGGACTTCCAGCAATCATGTGTGAGCGTATTTGATAGGAGTGAATGGAGACAAATGGTTTATAATACTTGACGTGCTGTTGGAGTGTGAGCAAAGTAACATTTATGAAGGGATTCAGGGAAACCGGCAGGCCGGACTTGGGTCCTGGAGATGGGAAGTACAGTGTCTGCACTCTGAAGGAGGGGGTGTTAATGTTGCAGTTTTATAACTGTAGTGTAAAGCACCCCTCTGGCAAGACAGTGATAGAGTGAATGATGGTGAAAGTTTTTCTTTTTCAGGCCACCCTGCCTTGGTGGGAATCGGCTGATGTGTTAATAAATAAATAAAATAAATATATATATATATATATATATATATATATATATATATATATATAATATATATATGAATATAGTAGATTATTATTATTATTATTATAATCAAGGGGGAAGCGCTAAATCCGTAGGATTATACACCGCAATATAAAGTAGAGAGAGAGAGAGAGAGGAAGAAAGAGAAAGAGAAAAAGAGAGCAAACATAAGTAATGGGGAAGGGCGAGGGGAGGGGCGAGCCTTTTTCAAGAGATTAGGAAAGGAAGATTGAAAAAAAATGGAAAAAAATGTTTTCATACCAAAAAATAGTGCATCATTTTGGCAACATTTTGGTGTAATCAGCTAGTTCATATCATATTTCCTTGTATGTTTTTTTCCTTAAATGTATTTTTTTTGTTCTTGCTGTCATAAATAATACATGTTGCCAATTAGTGTTTTTTTTAGTTTTGTCTCAGCAAAAATTACAATTTTTATGATTATTTCATTAAAAAAACTCTACATAGCAACATCTCTGATGCCTCCATTCAAGTGCAGGGACTCATGCCACCTCAGTGGCCTCTGGGGTCTCAACAAGTTTTGATGTATGTAATTCTCTGAGATTTAGCCCGCCATATCCATAGAGTTTCATAGAAAAAAATATATTAATAACTCAGAAATATGTTATTGACATTGTTTGTAATGTTTTGCGAAAAGTATTAATAGGATTGTCATGATTTTTTCACACGTTATTGAGTAATGATGACTCTACAACCACCCATGAAGAATTTCCGATATCTTTTACAGCTTTGTTTTTATTGTGTTTTTTTTTCCCACAAAATAAAGGCAAAAACAAAATCACTAACTTCAACATTTTTTATAATGGTATCTACTGACATTTTTGCTAAAATGGATTGGGTCAACAATTATATAGCTTTTATCTTTCATCTGATGTTAACTAGAGCATTGTACATCTTCCCAATTTTGTAGAAATTTACAGGTTTTGTGACCCCTAAAATTTGGCACATTTTATTTTTTTCTACCTAACCTAAAGGCAAAAAATCATAAAAAAGACAGTGTATAGGTTTTTAAAAGCAGTATAAATCACTGTAAAAAATCTCATTGAAATTAGACCAAAATAAAGAAAAAAAACGTGAATTCATTCGCCCCTCCCTTAACAGCAGGAAACTCCGTAGTCCATTGTCTATATTGAGGTTCTCTTCTGACAAAGAATAGCAACAATTAAGATAGTTATAGTTATATCTAGAACTCTACATTGTTAGGATATGATAAGGCCAGCAGAAGATTCTCTAACCACCCTCCACTTTCCCTGGAAAAAACAGCTGTATGAAAAAAGCGGGTTGTTGGTATAATGCTAGAACTACAACCATTACTGTGGCCATAATAACTACCACTGCCCAGCTATGCCCTGGATGACTCAACAACATATTCCTCTTAAACAGTCAGGCACGTAAAAATGTGCGACTCTCCCAAGTTGTTAATGTTAAATTACAGTTTTGTAAGATGTGTGTATGTGTGTACTCACCTAATTGTAGTTTCAGGGGTCGAGACTCAGCTCCTGACCCCGCCTCTTTGCTGTCCGCTACTGGGACTCTGCTCTCCCTGCTCCATGAGCTTTATCATACCTTGTCTTAAAACTATGTATGGTTCCCACCTCCACTATATCGTTCGCTAGACTATTCCACTTCCTAACTACTCTATGGCTGAAGAAGTGTTTCCTAACATCCCTTTGACTCATCTGAGTCTTCAGCTTCCAGTTGTGTCCCCTTGTTTCTGTGTTCCCTCTCTGGAACATCCTGTCACTATCTACCTTGTCAATTCCCCGCAGTATTTTGTATGTCGTTATCATGTCTTCCCTAACCCTTCTGTCCTCCAGTGTTTTTAGTCCAATTTCCCTCAACCTTTCTTCATAGGGCAGTCCCCTAAGTTGTGGAACTAGCCTTGTCGCAAATCTTTGCACTTTCTCTAATTTCTTGACATGCTTGACCGGGTGTGGGTTCCAGACTGGTGCTGCATACTCTAGTATGGGCCTGACGTACACGGTGTACAGTGTCTTGAACGATTCCTTGTTAAGTTAACGGAACGCTAATCTTAGGTTTGCCAGTCGCCCATATGCTGCCACGGTTATCTGGTTGATGTGTGTTTCCGGAGACGTGCTTGGCGTTATACTCACCCCAAGGTCTTTCTCCTTTGATGAGATTTGTAGCCTTTGTCCACCTAGCCTGTACTCTGTCACCGGTCTTCTTTGCCTTTCTCCGATCTTCATGACTTTGCATTTGGTGGGGTTAAATTCGAGAAGCCAGTTGCTAGACCAGATGTCAAGCTTGTCCAGGTCTCTTTGAAGTCCTGCTTGGTCTTCATCCGATGTGATTCTCCTCATTAATTTCACATCATCTGCGAACAGAGACACTTCTGAGTCTATCCCGTCCGTCATGTCATTCACATATACCAAGAATAGCACTGGTCCTAGGACTGACCCCTGCGGTACACTGCTCGTCACAGGCGCCCACTGTGATACCTCATCGCGCACCATGACCCATTGTTGCCTCCCTGTGAGATATTCCCTGATCCATTCCAGTGCCCTTCCTGTTATACACGCTTGGTCTTCCAACTTCTTTACTAATCTCATATGAGGAACTGTGTCGAAGGCCTTCCTGCAGTCCAAGAAAATGCAGTCAACCCACCCTTCTCTCTCTTGCCTTACCTCTGTTATTTTATCATATAACTCCAGGAGGTTTGTTACACAGGATTTGCCTTCCCTGAATCCGTGCTGTCTGGCGTTGATTATCCTGTTCTGCTCCAGATGCTTCACCATTCTTTTCCTGATGATTTTTTCCAAGACTTTGCACACTATACACGTAAGTGACACCGGTCTATAGTTTAGTGCCTCCTTTCTGTCTTCTTTTTTAAAAATGGGGACTACATGGGCCTTTTTCCATATCTCAGGTAGCTGCCCAGTTTCAAGGGATGTGTTGAATATTATGGTAAGTGGCACACTCAGAACCTCAGCTCCTTCCCGAAGGACCCACGGGGAGATATTGTCCGCGCCCATTGCCTTTGAGGTATCAAGGTCACTGAGTAACTGCTTCACCTCCCCCTCAGTTGTGTGTATGCCCTCCAGCACTTGATTCATCCCTTGTTGGTGACGCACCCTGTCCTGTCTACCCAGCTGCCTTCCTGCCTCCACTGTGAATACTTGAGTTGAGCTCCGCACATACCTCTTGATCATTACTTGTGAGTTCCCCATCTTCTCTCCTCAGCCTTATCACCTGGTCCTTGACTGTTGTCTTTCTTCTGATGTGACTGTACATCAGTTTTGGGTCAGACTTGACTTTCGATGCTATGTCATTTTCGTACTGTTTCTGGGCCTCCCTCCGTACCTGTGCATACTCGTTTCTAGCTCTTCGACTAATCTCCTTGTTTACCTGGGTTCTTTGTCTTCTGTACCTTTTCCATTCTCTGACACTCCGAGTCTTCGCCTCCCTGCACCTTTGGGTAAACCAGGGGCTCTTTCTGGTCTTCCCATTTAATCTTTGTGTGTGTGTGTGTGTGTGTGTATGTGTGTGTGACTTAAAGTGAGTCTTAATTCCCAGCTGTGGGTAAGAGAGTTAAGACTGTGAGTTAATGAGAGGCCTATGAGAAATACAAAATTAATGAGATTATTAATGACCCTTTAAAGATTCGATATGACTGAAGGAGAGTATTGGGCCCTATGTCAGAATGTTCATTGTAGGCGATAATAATGAAAATCTTAATTGTAAGTGTTAAGAATGCTTCTATTGTGTGTTATGTGGTGAGAATTCAGTGATTTTGAACTAAATTTAGAACTGTAGGTGTCCCGTACCGCGATTGCTAGTGCACTCAGCTCACACACTGAGGTCCAGGGGTGAATCCCCGGCACAGCTGGGAAACATTAGGCCGTGTTTCCATTAGACACCTGCTGTCCATGTTCAACCATCAGTAAAATGGTACCTGGCTGTTGTTAGTCGACTGGTGTGGGTCGCATCCTGGGACAAAACTGACCTAATTTCCGGGAAATGCTCTGCATAACAAGTGGCTTTCTATATAGTAGTATGTCATTGATGTCAGCTAGGCCTGTATACCTTGTACATGTACTTGTAGAAATAAAGATATTATTTTTATAAGTCCGGTGTAGTTTTAATACCGTTCAAGACTAATTAAAGATTAAGTTGAAATTTCTTTGGCAGGCCGAGATGTGTGCACCGGTGGTGGATATAGAAGTGTATAAACGCATCTCTCCCAGCAGAGGGAGAGATGTGTTTGGAGGTAAATTTTGAAAAAAAAAAAGTGTTGAGAAAAACTAGCCTCATTTTCTTGAGAGTGAAAATGTTTTTCTAGGTTCCTGAACTTATAAGCTAAAATAAACATGTATAAACTTTTAACTTAACTCGTTTTAGTATTTTTAATACTATGATTAATAAAACATAAAGTTTCTGAGTCATATCATTAAATTAATGGTGATACAGATGTAGTATTATGAGACACATTACACACCAGAAAAATTATGCCACATTATCCACTTAAAATTGCGAGGTTAAGTTCCATACGCTAAAATAATGAACTTATAATACAATGATGAAGCCCACGGTGCCAGGAAAATATCTCAACTGGTGGCAGATAGATCACAGATTTTATATCAAATGTCTTTGTCAAAAATTAATTTTATCTGTAAATCATTGTTTCGATGGTGATGCCTTTCAGTTATTATATACACCTTTAATTTATTTTAAACTAAAGGTTATACATAAATAACCCTATGTGTGGGTTATGTGTATGTAGCTCCACGCATGGTATTGTCTTTTCTTTCTTTAAAGGTTATAGGAAACATTTCTTCCTTATTACACCCAAGTTACACTCTTGTTACACTCTTATTACACCCAAGTTACACTCTTGTTACACTCTTATTACACCCTTGTTACACTCTTGTTACACTCTTGTTACACCCTAGTAACACTTTTGTTACACCCTAGTTACACTTTTGTTGCACCATAGTTACACTCTTGTTGCACCTTGGTTACACCCTAGTTACACTCTTGTTACACTCTAGTTGCACTCTAGTTACACTCTAGTTGCACTCTAGTTACACTCTTGTTGCACCTTGGTTACACCCTAGTTACACTCTTGTTACACTCTAGTTACACTTTGTTACTCCCTAAATACACTCTTGTTACACCTTTGTTACACCCTAGTTAAACTCTTGTTACTCCCTAAATACACTCTTGTCACACCCTAGTTACACTTTTGTCACACCCTAGTTACACTCTTGTTACTCCCTAAATACACTCTTGTTACACCCTAGTTACACTCTTGTTACACCCTAGTTACTCCCTAAACACACTCTTGTTACACCCTAGTTACAGTCTTGTTACACCCTAGTTACAGTCTTGTTACACCCTAGTTACAGTCTTGTTACACCCTAGTTAAACTCTTGTTACACCCTAGTTACACTCTTGTTACACCCTAGTTACACTCTTGTTACACCCTAGTTACACTCTTGTTACACCCTAGTTACAGTCTTGTTACACCCTAGTTACAGTCTTGTTACACCCTAGTTACAGTCTTGTTACACCCTAGTTAAACTCTTGTTACTCACTAGTTACACTCTTGTTACACCCTAGTTACACTCTTGTTACACCCTAGTTACACTCTTGTTACACACTAGTTACACTCTTGTTACACCCTAGTTACACTCTTGCTACACCCTAGTTACACTCTTGTTACACTCTTATTACATCCTCAGCCATCTTTTCTTACCTTGTTTTATTTATATTCCAGTAAAGGGGGTTACCAATGTCTAAAATTTCTTTCCTTTTAACATTTCGTTCTCCATTCTGTTAGCTTTTTCTACCATTGACATATCGTACTGAGAAAGATGCATGATTTTTTTCTCTGTCAGAAGCGATTTATCTCCACAGAACATTTTATCAGTGAAAAGAATTAATCATATTGTGCTTTCTCAATATTGTCTTACCTATAAAAGACTTACCATTCACTATGAATACAATGTTTTTTCTTACCAACGACCTGTCTTTTCTTAACTGTTGCCATGATCTTCGTTTACCACTGTCTTGGCTTACCATAATGGATTATTATTATTATTATTATTATTATTATTATTATTATTATAATAATAAAAATCAAACCCTAAACCAACTAGGGTCATACAGTAAAGATAACACTTTTGGAGAACAAATTCATCAATATTCTTTGATTGAATATATTATACTCTGTTTTAGAAGAATTATAAATTCTGTTGGCAGCATTTTTTCTGAATACGAAATTGTAATAGGATTAATTCATATTTGAAAACAAAACAAATTTTAAAACAAAGCAAAAGTGAATCGAAAAGTTGGAAGGTAAACAAAGGCTTTTAATCGAAAGGTGCGATTCGATTATTGTTACAAAACTGGTCTTCTTAAAAAAAAAAAAAAAAACATACCACGGGTGGGGATCGAACCCGCGGACACAGTAGTGCCTATGCTAACCTTTCTATGGTGCAGAAATATATCTAGTTGGATGAATCTTATTGAAGCTAGCTGGCCCAGTGGCTTACGCGACGGTCTGGAGTTTTGAGACTCTCTGACCGCGGGTTCGAACCCCACCCGTGGTATGGTTTGTTTGCAATCGTGTCATTACGATTTCGTGAGTGTGGTCTTCTTAGTTCTCCCGAGGATGGTAGAGAGTTAAGGTAAGTTATTCTCCTTTAACAGTTGGCCTCTTTACGGTTTCGTAACAAAAAATTGTATTAATTCGGGATTGCAAAACAAATAACTAAAATTTTAAATCTTTACTATTAAAGTGGTTTGGCAGAGTATATACGTATATCAAGATACGATATTTAACAAAATAAGGAGTTTAACTCCTACACTATAAAGATCCATTTCAACCAGCATATTCATATTCATAAATCAACCTTATAAGTTCGGACTTTGTACTATCTTCACCAATTATCTCAACCACAAGATAACCTACAATGGTTACCAAGACTTATTCAGTAAGCTGAACCATTAATTCACCAGAGTATGGAAGAACTCGAAAGTGACAGACTTAATTAAGCAAATCAACTAAGAAAGGAAATCAACCACCGGAGAGAGAACTTGATATGTCTCCCGTGAGAGGTCAGCGAGTAACTGTGTGAGGTCAACCCCCACAGCCCAAACATTGGGTGTGATGACGTTGACTCACAGTGGTACGGCAGACACAGGCAGGTAAACCAGTGAGCCGATAGTTAGCCAAACATTTTCCCTTATGGAGAGCCAAAAACAACGCTCAAACATAAATGTTGCATCCTACCTAAGACATAGCTAAATCAAATAATAGAATAAAGTAAGATATTTTCATTTTAGCTAATAACGGAGAAATATCTCCAATATATAATTATGATAATAAAATATACACAATATTATAATACAAAATGTTTAAATAAACAGATTAGTTCAGGGTTCGCAACAATTATGTAATATTTCTATATTTCGGTTAGGAGAGAGTGAGAGACAGAGTAGGAGCGAGAGAGGTCGGGCTTGTATGATGATAATAAGAACGGGAGAGACGAGTGTAGACGGAGAGACTTTAGTACGACGAGAGAAGAAAGTTAATGGTTTGATAATATTGTAAGGTGATTGATAGGAGGTAGTGAGACCAATCAAATTTACGGGAGGTAAAAATGTGTGTGTGTGTGTGTGTGTGTGTGTGTGTGTGTGTGTGTGTGTGTGTGTGTGTGTGTGTGTGTGTGTGTGTTTGTGTATTTGTGAATCAGATCTTCCATGCGAAAAAGAGGAGAGGTGAGCGTGGGGAGAAGAAAAGAAGGATGTATAGCGGAAAGGAGGAAGAAGAGGAAAAGGAAGAAGAGAAGAAAGATGGAGGAGAAATAAAAATTGTAGGAGGAAGTATGTGGAAACAAGAGAAGGTTAGGAGAGGATTAAAAGAAGGGAGGACGACGAGGAAAATAAGGAAGAGGAGGTGGAGGAGAAGGAGATGGAGAGGTTAGAAGTAAAGGAAAATCATTAAAGTAATTAAAAGGTGAGGAGGTGGTGTTGATTCACCGGGAATGCTCCCGGCCCGGGTCTTTACCAGATGGCGACCCGGCTCCGGCTCCCTTGCGTGGGAGTAGCAGAGACCTATGTCTCCCATGGGAGGGGGTACCCCTCAGCGGCGGGACCAACTGGTCTCAGGCCTAGCCATATTCTCCCACAAGCACGAGGCAGGTGGTAGATAGTTGCTAGGCCACTCTGGTCTGCCACCTTCCCCGCCCCAAGGAGGCTGATGGGAAGGACAGGCTTGCGAACCGCAGATGGTAGCAAGCTCCAGCCTTGGCACCTACCCTGCCCTAGAAGGGCTGGGCATGGTGATCGACCTTCAGTAATTAAAAAACCTTGTTTACGTTTTCAGTAATAAGTATCTCAAGATATACCAAGATAAACAGTAATTATTATAACTGTATATGTACATAATTACCTTAAATATGATTATTGATCATGTAATGAAAGATTTTTCCCTGTATTTGACTGCATGTAAAAAATGGTTTGGTGATACCGACAATATGTGGAAAAAAACACTTATGTACGTTTCGCCACGAACGACTTCTTCAGTCCTAGTGAAGACGCCAATCATGGCGAAACGTTTTCTCTAATAAATGTCCTTAACTGTACATAAGTGACTTTTTCGACATGACTTCATGTGTCTTACATGAATAAAAATTGCAAAATATGTTATAATTTCCCATTTTATTATTATATATATTTTAGTAACTGAAATAATTAGCACCGCCACGTGTATGGCCTTGTAGTTTTTAACTCTATTCATCAGACACCAATAAATGAATCAAATGGGAATTAAAAATACTAGATTGGTAAGAGATATACGCCTAGCTCATCCTAGAGACCGAGTCAGCTGCCGAGACTGCGCTAGTTACGGCTGGAAAGCACCGTAGCTAGTTTACTGGGAGGCACCTGAGCGAGCTAGTCATTGAAGGCAATGAGACTCCCAGAGAAAAGGTTGTCATAGAGAAACTAGTCTTACAAAAACTTTTTCCACCTCTCAAGATTCTCGGAAATATATGGTTGCGTCTGATAAATCGTTTAGAAGACCGATAAATTGAAGAAAGAGACACTTGGGTAACATTTTGGAATGGTTATTGAGGAAACGTTTCGCCACACAGTTGCTTCATCTGTATGTTGTACTTTCTTCAAGATTGATGGAGTGAAAACATCGATTCCAGGCTGAGGGACTGATTACCTCAAACTCCTCCTCTTTTTTTTTACCGTTCCTTTTTGTATTAGACTGATTAAGCCACTGTGTGGCGAAATGCTTCCTCAATAAAGATTCCCAAATGTTGCACAAATGTGTCAGTCTTCAATACGGTGGCATAAGGAACGAGCAATTAGAAGGCACGCGAGTCTGAAGCAAGAATGAATCTGTCAGTTTCCTCCATCCTTCCACATCAACGCTTTCAGTTTCTTATTTCATACAAGCAGAGGTTTGTAGATCGATCAGCTGTTCTTTCGCTGATTAATCACCATTTATTTCAGAGACCAGTGGTGAATGATCTTACTGTCCAGCTAAAGTATGAATTATCTCTGTTGAAATGACCCTTCAAGATTATTAAATGTACAGTGATGGATTCATTTATCTCAAGTTAACATTTTAATAAAGGAATGAGACTGGTTGAACTTTGCTTTATACTCTGCAGTTCATCTTCTTCTACGAACAGTATTGCAAAAATGAGATCTGTAGACCTCATCTTCTATCTAGCATTTAGATGGCCTCACTGCTCGAGCTTTGGCATTGTTAAGTAATTTTTTCGTCTTTGGTAATGACTTCTCCAAGATCCTACTTTTCTTTTGTCTCTGCTAGTAGATACCCAGGAATTCTGTAGTTATATATGAAATTGTTACATCCAGAAAACATTACTTTCAACTTGACAATATTGGAATTCATTTTCGATGTCCACGGCCACTGGTCCAAGCTAGCCAGGTCTTCTGAATACTTCTACATTTATCCACCTAGTGAAAGAGAGAGAGAGAGAGAGAGAGAGAGAGAGAGAGAGAGAGAGAGAGAGAGAGAGAGAGAGAGAGAGAGAGAGAGAGAGAGAGAGAGAGAGAGAGAGAGGAGTGAGACGTAATAAATGAAATACCGTGATGCATAGAAGGGAGTGAGGGAACCTGAATGAAACGTAACAGGAATATATATGGGAATAGTTATAGAAATGAAATAGATGAATGAGTAGTCCAACAAAGACAAAAATAAATCATAAAATAGAGAAAGTGCTGGAAAAAGTTGGGTATGAGTTAAGAAAGCAGCTGGATGAGAGTAAAGAAAGTTGTGTGTGGGAAGGTTGAGTGTGAGGGATTGTTGGGTGTAGGTGGAATGTTGGGTGCAGGTTATGAAATGTTGGATGTTGGTGAGGGAATGACGATGTGGGTGAGAGAAATGTTGGGTGTTGGTGAGAGAAATATTGGGTGTGGGTGAGGGAAATGTTGGGTTGGGTTGAGGGAAAATGGTGGGTATGGTGGAGGAAATGGGTGTTGCTGAAGGAATACTGGGTATGAGTGAGGGGGATGTTGAGTGTTGGGGCAAGAATATGGATGTTGGGGCGGGAATGTTTGGTGTAGGTGATGGAATTTTGGGTTTAATGGCACTGAATTACACGAGTTGTCAGATTTATATGAGAGTTTTGAAGGTGAAGTCAGTAGAGTAGTACTAGATACACAGAGGCAGAATAATTCAGAGAGGCTCAAAAACACTCTTACTGCACATACGAGGTAGAAAAGGAACACATGCAACGTAGCACAGGTGTGCCAGGAATACAACTGTACAACACCACAGATGAGAAAGAAGTGAAGTCCACCACAAGCAAAGCTGAGTCTATAATGCGAAATAATGCTCCAACATCTGCTGTTGCTGGTTCAGATGATCTTCTTGATGATGTTGCTGGTATAGTGTGTCATGTGGTGTTGCTAGTTCTGGTGTGTTTCTAAAGGAGACGGTACATATCTAAAAATATAAAATAGCGTTTCAAGGGTGCTGTTGAAAATTCAGGGGCTCTTTTCAAAGATGTTTCTGGTACAGTGCGTCATCTGGTGTTCCTGGTTCTGGTGTGTTTTTAAAGAAGTAAACGGTACATATCTAAAAATCCAAATAGTGTTTCAGGGGTGCTGTTGCTGGTTCGGATGCTGCTTCTGAAGTTTGTTGAAACAGTTCTGAAAACAGCTGGTGTTGTTGTTGGTTCTAGTGCTATCACTGAAGATTGTGTTGATATAGTTTAAGAAATAGTGGTGGTGTTATTTGTCCTGATGTTGTTATTGAAGACGGTGGAGGCTAAGATCTAGAAACTACACCAGTTGGGAACCCAACCTCCAACAATCTCAGCCAACCGAAAACAGAAATGAACAAGTTTAATGCTTGGAGTATCTGTAGGCATGGAATATCTGGGCAAACGAATGAGACATGCAGTTCTGATTATCCAAAATATGTCGTGATCTCCTGACTACAGCAGTGTGTTGTTCTACCTCCTGCAGACTCTTTCAACTTGAAATGTGTTATGTTGTGGTACATGAGAAACAACTCTACAACTCAAACTACCTTGCATACAATATGAAAGGGACCAGGAGTTCCAAAGTCCACAAACCATGGGAAACTAACCATGGTAGTTTCAACCATTCAAAAATGAGTGATTTTTTTTAGTGTCCGAAAGAAGAAAAAAATGGCAAAAATATTCCGCTACATCAGAGGCTTGTTGAATTAGAGGCACAGCCAGTGGCCCTCCCCCAGTCAAGAGTCACAGCCAGTGGCCCTCCCCCAGTCAAGAGTCACAGCCAGTGGCCCTCCCCCAGTCAAAAGTCACAGCCAGTGGCCCTCCCCCAGTCAAGAGTCACAGCCAGTGGCCCTCCCCCAGTCAAGAGTCAATGCCAGTGGCCCTCCCCCAGTCAAGAGTCACAGCCAGTGGCCCTCCCCAGTCAAGAGTCACAGCCAGTGGCCCTCCCCCAGTCAAGAGTCACAGCCAGTGGCCCTCCCCCAGTCAAGAGTCACAGCCAGTGGCCCTCCCCCACTCAAGAGTCACAGCCAGTGGCCCTCCCCCAGTCAAGAGTCAGAGCCAGTGGCCCTCCCCAGTCAAGAGTCACAGCCAGTGGCCCTCCCCACTCAAGAGTCACAGCCAGTGGCCCGCCCCCCGTCAAGAGTCACAGCCAGTGGCCTCCCCAGTCAAGAGTCACAGCCAGTGGCCCTCCCCAGTCAAGAGTCACAGCCAGTGGCCCTCCCCAGTCAAGAGTCACAGCCAGTGGCCCTCCCCAGTCAAGAGTCACAGCCAGTGGCCCTCCCCCAGTCAAGAGTCACAGCCAGTGGCCTCCCCAGTCAAGAGTCACAGCCAGTGGCCCTCCCCAGTCAAGAGTCACAGCCAGTGGCCCTCCCCAGTCAAGTCACAGCCAGTGGCCCTCCCCAGTCAAGAGTCAAGCCAGTGGCCCTCCCCAGTCAAGAGTCACAGCCAGTGGCCCTCCCCCAGTCAAGAGTAACAGCCAGTGGCCCTTCCCCAGTCAAGAGTCACAGCCAGTGGCTCTCCCCCAGTCAAGAGTCACAGCCAGTGGCCCTCCCCCAGTCAAGAGTCACAGCCAGTGGCCCCCCCAGTCAAGAGTCACAGCCAGTGGCCCTCCCCAGTCAAGAGTCACAGCCAGTGGCCCCCCCAGTCAAGAGTTACAGCTAGTGGCCCTCCCCAGTCAAGAGTCACAGCCAGTGGCCTCCCCAGTCAAGAGTAACAGCCAGTGGCCCTTCCCCAGTCAAGAGTCACAGCCAGTAGCCTCCCCAGTCAAGAGTCACAGCCAGTGGCCCTCCCCAGTCAAGAGTCACAGCCAGTGGCCCTCCCCAGTCAAGATTCACAGCCAGTGGCCCTCCCCAGTCAAGAGTCAGAGCCAGTGGCCCTCCCCCAGTCAAGAGTCCCAGCCAGTGGCCCTCCCCAGTCAAGAGTAACAGCCAGTGGCCCTTCCCCAGTCAAGAGTCAGCCAGTGGCCTCCCCAGTCAAGAGTCACAGCCAGTGGCCCTCCCCCAGTCAAGAGTCACAGCCAGTGGCCCGCCCCCAGTCAAGAGTCACAGCCAGTGGCCCGCCCCCAGTCAAGAGTCACAGCCAGTGGCCCTCCCCAGTCAAGAGTCACAGCCAGTGGCCCGCCCCCCGTCAAGAGTTACAGCTAGTGGCCCTCCCCCAGTCAAGAGTCACAGCCAGTGGCCCTCCCCCAGTCAAGAGTAACAGCCAGTGGCCCTTCCCCAGTCAAGAGTCACAGCCAGTGGCCCTTCCCCAGTCAAGAGTCACAGCCAGTGGCCCTCCCCCAGTCAAGAGTAACAGCCAGTGGCCCTTCCCCAGTCAAGAGTCACAGCCAGTGGCCCTCCCCAGTCAAGAGTCAGAGCCAGTGGCCCTCCCCAGTCAAGAGTCCCCAGCCAGTGGCCCTCCCCCAGTCAAGAGTAACAGCCAGTGGCCCTCCCCCAGTCAAGAGTCACAGCCAGTGGCCCTTCCCCAGTCAAGAGTCACAGCCAGTGGCCCTCCCCCAGTCAAGAGTCACAGCCAGTGGCTCTCCCCCAGTCAAGAATCACAGATGTATAATAGCCAGGGCTCCAAGTCAAGAATTACAATAAATACAAACAAGTAAAATTTAATAATCAAGCATATTTTTAAACAGTCTTAAACTGTCCGCCAACAACAAAATACTTAATTAGTGGATTCCTCAATGAGTTAAATGCAATGTTCGCAGCATTCACAGAGACCCACACAAAATAACAATTTGACAACGAAAAATGGATATCTGGGTAGAACTTAATTAGATGCGACTGAAAGAATAGGCAACAAGGGAGGAAGGAAGGATGACCTGTAAATGAGAGTAACTTAACACTACAGATAGTGTAACTGAAATTTTGGCAGTGAAAAATAAAAATAAAATCGTAGTTATTGTGGTTGTATATAAGCTGCAGAATACAATTTACTATATTTCAAGGAACAGGTATCGAAAATCGATTACTGTCTGAAAAATCTTTCAGACTCAGCCCCAAATATCTTGTTGTTCAGTGATTTCAGTTTAAGACTAGTAGTTTTGGGTTGTACGTGGTAGTACTAGTGTCCAGGGGTACTGCACTACCACACTGCTTGTGTGGTAGTGACGGTGACAAGAGTGTAATGCAGGTGCAGTTTACTGGTGATAAGGTCAGAGAGTACAGCTCTGTGTGATAGGTTGTTAATTGGGTGCCCCGCTTGAAGGGGGGTACTAATTTCATTGTGTGTGCACTGTCCTATGGATTGCATATCTTTCCCCGAAGGGTCTTGTTCAATAATAGATTTTTGCGCACTGTCCCAGATGACTTTGGTCAGGGTCAGCGAATTGTGTGATGCTAATGGCTAATTCCCATTAGAATATCGTAGATAAAAAGAAACTGTATTTTTTATGTTGTAAATTGCCTGGCTGCTAGTCAATTTAAGAATGTAAACACCTGCATACCTACATACCTGTTATTTATTACTTGGTATTTACTACAGGTCACTGCCTCAAGGTAGTCCTTTTAAAAACACTTTCTTTGCTTACAACACCATATCCTTACAGTGATAGACGGGATCGGATCTTCGGCATTTTGTAAAGAAAAGACTTTTGGGGAGGATGAGCCATGAAGGTAAGATGAGAGTTGCATTGACAGGGGGAGAAAAGAGCAAGGGCTTCACCCAGCTGCAGGAAAATGAATATTTGCCATTGGGTGTAAATATACCGTCTGTGTAGAATTACCTCAGGATGAGTATTATTACAGAATTTCAATAACAGGTGTTCGAATGTTTAGTAAGTTACAGGTAAATAAATACAGTTTTATTTTGTATCATTAATCTTAATGTTAAATAAAAGTCTGAGTCTTACCCCGTTGTATATAAAGATAGTCTTTAATTTTTCCGTACACTGGTAGCTACGTTTAGCTTGTGCTATTAAAACTAGCATTAAAAATATTTTATTCCTAGTTAAGTCATACTTCAGAGTGGTGTATATTTACCCGAAAGCTCCATTCCTCCTGATGTCTGTGGGTTGCAGTTAATAATAGTAATGATGAATATGATAATCGTTGATTGCCATGATAACAAATATTCCTTGATGACTTTTTTATAATTTCCGACAGCTTTCAGTCAGTGGCTTTCTCTCTTTTTATTCTGGGATTTTTATTAATAACACTGGTGAACAATTTTTGAAAAGTTTTATGCTTCTAAATGAGATTAATTCTTATGTATTTTCATGTCCTGAATCCAAATATCACCTTGAAAAATACTTATTGGCTATAGGTTTAAAGATACGAGAAATGTAATATTTGATTATTTTATTATAACGTAAAATGTGTGTCAGTATGTTTAAAACTCTAATCCGTACCTACTCTCTGCCTTTTTGCTTGACGCTTATAGTGGGCTGAAGAATCATCTCTTGCCAATGTCCAGCAATAGTCTACAAGCATTCTTGTGCCCCATTTGCCCTGGTACCATTTTGCCATGGTTGAAATATCTTGGTGAAACATTTCACCATGTTCCTCACTAACTGCCTCACAGTTCGCTGGAAAAAAAAAGTCTAAATGTGAGTCCAAAAAGTGTATTTAAATTGACATGTTACATCCATCTCTTCTTCCTCTTCACCACTTTCTTCATCTGACTCGAGGGATACCCAAATTGGTGCATCAGGAACAGGTAGACCTTCTCCAAGTGAAACTGGGCGAGTAGCTGATGGAATGTTTGGATATTCAATGGATCCCCTTTTTTTTTCTTTGACAAGCCCTTTTGTACTGGAGGTACCATGCAGAAATACAATTGTTGGAAAGGTCTCTTGGCTCCCTCCATGTCACTGGCACAGCAAAAGGAATTCCTTTCCTCTTCCTGTTGAGCAATTGGCTAAGGTGTAGCACAATTGTTACAGCATATATGTGGAGCCCAGTTCCTATCCGGGTCACCAATCCTTCATCCAAAATATAGGTGCCTCTGTGATGCAAAGGTCACCTCACCACAAATGTAGCATAAGTTGTCTGCCCTATTCACACTGTCACACACTCTCACTCCAGCGGGCGCTTGAGTGAGAGGTGGGTGAGGTGACAGTATCAAGCAAGCAATGACTGAGAGAAAACTGTTCTTATTAAAAGGTCGTTTCGTTTCTCTGTCTCTTCTTTATTGTCAACCGTTGTATCAACCGTCATTCGTATCAGATGAAAAAGTGCCTACATCTAAATCTATTCGAAAATACAGTTTGATTACTACTTTATTTTAGCAGAGAATTCAGAATATTCTTCAGTCTCGTGTAACCGAGTATCTATATTAAAATGGACCATCATATCAGGATAGATAACACTGCAGATAACACCTTCATGTTTCATGTTATGAGCACAGAGTTTTTTCAAACGCTTAAACATTTGCGTTTTTACACAAGAGATTTCTAGTGTGCATAATAGGTAGCTGAGTTCCCTGTAATGTTGTATATATAATATATATATATATATTATATAATATATATCAAGCTGCAAAAACTCTACCCTCCAACCTTTCTAGCCGACTACCTTCTCCGCTACAGATTTATACACCTCAAGTCATGTCTGTTCCATTCTCATATATATATATATATATATATATATATATATATATATATATATATATATATATATATATATATATATTTTTTTTAACACATCGGCCGATTCCCACCAAGGCAGGGTGGCCCGAAAAGAAAAACTTTCATCATCATTCACTCCACATCTCCAGTGACTCAGTTTAAGATATCCGTGCTCTCCACTGGCTGTCCCTGGAATCCCTTCATAAATGTTACTTTGCTCACACTCCAACAGCACGTCAAGTATTAAAAACCATATGCCTCCATTCACTCCTATCAAATACGCTCACACATGCTTGCTGGAAATCCAAGCCCTCGCACACAAAACTTCCTTTACCCCCTCCCTCCAACCTTTCCTAGGCCGACCCCTACCCCGCCTTCCCTCCGCTACAGATTTATACACTCTCGAAGTCACTCTGTCTCGTTCCATTCTCTCTACATATATATATATATATATATATATATATATATATATATATATATATATATATATATACATACACAATTACAAACACACAGACCCATCTAGAGAATGCGTGAAAGCAAAGCCTGAGAAATATAAAGCGGCAGAAGGCTATACACATTAACAGAAATGCCAATGATTGTCCTTTATGAAAAAAAAGAATTACGCTGACAGTGTCAGCCAAAGGGAGTCACTAATTAGTCAGTTTGAGCAAAATGAAGGCATCATGCACCTGTCTACCAGCAAACACCGGTTCTACCACCAGGCAAACAATTATGAGAGGATAATTACTGACCAGTATGTCAGTTTCCAGTGTCAGTAATGTGGACACATTTGTCTCGCTTGCGTGTGTGTGCACTCACCTATATGTGGTTGCAGGGGTCGATTCATAGCTCCTGGCCCCGCCTCTTCACTGGTCGATACTAATTCACTCTTTCCCTGCTCCATAAGCTTTATCATACCTCTTCTTAAAGCTATGTATGAAACCTGCTTCCACTATTTCACTCTCCAGATTATTCCACTTCTTTACAACTCTAAGGCTAAAGAAATACTTCCTAACATCCCTATGACTCATCTGGGTTTTCAGCTTCCAATTGTGGCCCCTTGTTTCTGTATCCCATCTCTGAAACATTCGAGCCCTGTCCACCTTGTCAATTCCTCTTAGTATTTTATACGTTGTTATCATGTCCCCCCTGTCCCTCCTGTCCTCTAGTGTCATCAGGTTGAGTTCCCTTAACCTCTCCTCATAAGACATACCTCTCAGTTCCGGGACTAAACGTGTTGCAAATTTTTGCACTTTCTCCAATTTCGTGACGTGTTTGACTAGGTGAGGGTTCCATACTGGTGCTGCATACTCCAGTAAAGGCCTGACATACACGGTGTACAATGTCGTGAATGACTCCTTACTCAGATGTCTAAACGCTAATCTCAGGTTTGCCAATCGCCCATATGCTGCACCATATTTGTACTCACTTATCTGTGGTTGTAGGTGTCCAGTGTGTTTGAGCGTGGGTATAAATTATATATATATATATATATATATATATATATATATATATATATATATATATATATATATATATATATATATATATATATATAGTCGTGCCGATTAGGTAAAACTGGTCAATTAGCAAGAACTCATCTAAAATTAAGTTCTTTCTAAAATTTTCTCTATACGTTTAAAAATATATTTTTTTCATTTATGTTACTGTAAGAATTTATAATTTTGTACCAAGAGAAACTTTGAAAACCTACCTAACCTTATTTCAACAAGCGCAATTTAATTTATCCTAACCCAACTAAATATATTTTAGATACGTTAACATTAATTTAATAATAAACAAACACAATGAAATATATATTTTCGTTATGTTCAGAATGATTTTGGCGAAATTATTGCATACACAAATTTTCACTTGTCTTATATGGCAAGGTGAGCGTTGCTATTTAAGCCAAAATCGCAAGTTTTACCTAATCGGCACGACATATATATATATATATATATATATATATATATATATATATATATATATATATATATATATATATATATATATATATATATATATATATATATATATAAAATAGGTAAACCTGGTCAATTAGCAAGAACTCATCTAAAATTAAGTCCTTTCTTAAATTTTCTCTTATACGTTTAAAGTTATATTTTTTTTCATTCGTGTTAATGTAAAAATTAATAATTTTGTACAAAAAAAGTACAAAACATACCTAACCTTATTATAACAAGCGCAATTTAATTTAGCCTAATCCAACTAAATATATTTTAGATAAGTTTATAATTATTTAATAATAAACAAACACACTGAAATATATATTTTTTTCGTTAGGTTCAGAATGATTTTTGCGAAATTATTACATACATAAATTTTCACTTGCCTTATTCGGCAAGAAGAGGGTGCTATTTAAGCCAAAATCGTAAGAGGCGACTAAAATGCCGGTAGTAACCCCTTCTCCTGTATATATTACTAAATGTAAAAGGAGAAACTTTTCATTTTTTGTTTTGGGCCACCCTGCCTCGGTGGGATACGGCCTGTGCATTGAAAGAAAGAAGATGTATATATATATATATTATATATATATATATATATATATATATATATATATATATATATATATATATATATATATATATACATATATATAAATCACGCAAAGACAAGTGGGCATATACAGAGAAAAATTACAGTCAGCAGGATTCGATCCCACTACAGGGAGACTGGCAAGGTTCACAAATTGACGATCTACACCACTCGGCCACATGTGTCTCAAAAAGAAGAAAAAGGCACAATGCCGTGACTGGAACAATACACAAATAACCCGCACTTAGAAGAGAGGAGCTTACGACGACATTTTGGTCCCACTTGGACCATTTACAAAGTCACAGTAAGAGTAAGGTAGCCAGTACATTTAGGCGAGTAGAAAGTAGGGAGAGTAGTTTAGTGGCAAAAGAGAGAAGAGGGGAATGAAGGTTGAAGAGAGGCCTCCCTTCACTTCCCCTTTTACTCTCTTTTGCCACTAAACTACTCTCCCTACTTTCTACTAACACTTTTTCTACTACTAGTACTTCCACTACCTACCTACCACTACTTCCTCTTCTCCCTTTCATGTTTCCGTCTTTTTCCCGCTCGTCTATATTAACTGGCTACCTCACTCTTTGCGTTAGTGTGACTTTGTACACACACAACCCGCACATATAAAAAGAGAGGAGCTTACGACGACGTTTCGGCCCGACTTGGACCATTTACAAAGTCACACTAACATACAGAACAGAAGGAAGGAGTATATATAGACAGGGGGAGGGTACAAGAGAGTGGGTCAAAGTGGTCAAAGTTGGACCGAAACGTCGTGGTAAGCTCCTCACTCCTATGTGTGGGTTATTTGTATATTATATCTCAAAAGCTGGGCAGCGTGGTTTACAAGCCATATTTCTTTTCCAGTCCGGCCCACTGATGTGTCCGGGCTGGGGAAAAAAAACATAGACATACAGCAGGCATGTTTGAACATGTTGGATAGGAGTGACTGGAGAAGAATGCTTTTTGTGACTTGTCGACCTGTTGAAGTGTGAGCAGATTAATACTTGGTGAAGGAATTCAGGTAAACCAGTTAGCTGGACTTGAGTCCTGGAGGTGGGAGGTACAATGCCTGCACTTTAGAGAAGGGGTTTAAAGTGATGTGCCAGGGAAGGGAAAGAAACATGGTTTGTAAACCCAGCTTTTGAGGCATTTGTTTCCGAGTGGTGTAGAGTGTCAACACGTCGGCCGTCTCCCACCAAGGCAGGGTGACCCAAAAAAGAAAGAAACATTTTCACCATCATTCACACATAATCACTGTCTTTGCATAGGCGCTCAGATACGACAGTTCAGTTATCACTCCAAACAGCAAATATCCCAAATCCCTACTTTAAAGTGTAGGCATTGTACCTCCCACCTCCATTACCCAAGTCTGGCTAACTGGTTTCCTTGAATCTCTTCATGAAATATTACCCTGCTCACACTCCAACAGCTGGTCAAGTCCCAAAAACCATTCGTCTCCAGTCACGCCTAACACGCTCACACATGCCTGCTGTATGTCCAAGCCTCTTGCACACAAAACTTTTTTTACCCCCTCCCTCTATCCTTTCCTAGGACGATCCCTACTCCTCCTTCTCTCCACTGCATCCAGTTATGCTCAATCCTCTCTAAATGACCAAACCACCTCAAAAACCCCTCCTCGGCCCTCTGAATAAATACTTTTAGTAACTTCACACCTAATTTCCGCACTATGAATTCTCTGCATAATATTTACATCACACGTTGTCCTTAGACACGACATCTCCACTGTCTACAACCTCCTTCTCACTGCAACATTCACAACCCATGCTTCACACCCATATACGAGTGTAGGTACCACTATACTCTCATTCATTCCCTTCTTTGCCTCCATGGATAACGTTCTTTGCCTACACAGATACCTCATTGCAGCACCCATCTTGTTTCCTTCATTAAGTCTATGGTTTTCCTCGTCCTTCATAAACTCACCCGCTGACAAGTCAACTCTTAAATATCTGAACACATTCACCTCTTCCATACTCCCTCCAATGTGATATCCAGATTGTCTTTACCTAACTCGCTCGATACCCTTATCACTTTACTATTATCTATATTCACTTTCAACTTTCTTCACACGCCCTTGCAAACAGGTACAAAACATCACTAGGTGTAGGAATATCACTAAAAATACTAGTAGTATCAAATTTCAAAGCGGGATGCATAGCAAAATTATGCTTCAGGAATCAGGCAGAATTCTAATGTACAACACAAATAACATAAACGAAATATTAAAATGGGGGATGACACGTGCATTGTACACTGAACAAATAATAAAACAAGGAATCTAACACTTCACTTACTTAAACATGGAAAAAAAATATAATAAAACTTCCTGAAAGGGATGGAATTATGTTAAAAAAAGCAGAAATAAAACAATTTATAAATGCATTTAAAACAAGAATGAAATACAATTTTTTTTTTACCAGATCAACACAGTATACTGGTATACTCTGAGTGTAACGAATGTATATTCAGAGTCACAGGCTGAGGGCCCAAATTTATTGAGGTAAAGAATACAGCATCAGATAACACATGTGAAGCAGCCAGGAGCTTGAAGTGAGCACTCGTAGTAGCTCAAAAGCAACCTTTGGAACAGTTATTAATACCCTCTACATACACTGAAACATTATTAAAAATAAGAGAGAAGATAGAAAAAAAACCTGTAGAATTTAATGAGCTGTGACTGAAGGCTAAACTTAAAGGCGAAACTCTGGTTGTGATTTAAGAATTTTTTATTTTGGAAGGGGGCGATAAAGGAAAGTGGTTTGGAATGAGATAATTTCCCTCGGCATAGATCACGTATCTGATGGATCACGTATCTGATAGATCATGTATCTGATTCATTCGGAGATCAGTTCACGTTTTTATCCATATGAAGGTGTTCTCACCTGTGTTGAAAAAAATGGAGGGCTTCTGTGTATGCGTTTGTTTGGGTTTTCCTGAACACATTGACCGAAAAGATGAAATTTCCTTCGGTGAAAGGGTAGGCAGGAAGATGAGGTTTAGCAGTTGAAGGCAGACCCACTAATGGAAGCAGATCGTGTCCAAAAGTTGGGACAGCGACTGAAGAAAGTATTCTCTGTACCAAGATTCCATAGTGTTGCCGTGCCATACATATATGGTAGCAGTAATAATATATAATACCGACATGATATTGAATTGTATTACTTTTACCTCCTTACGGCTTCCTACCTGATTCCCGCCACTATAAATATTCGTTTCGTAGTTGTCTCTGTATTAAGACTGAAGAAAATACCTTGATCAGTGCATATATGTCTTTTACCTACAACTTGTCGGTATAACCATAATACTTCCACCTTGAATTGATAAAGCCACAGGTTGGCGAAATGTCTTCGGAATACAAATACCCATTTGTTGCACCTATGTCGCATTCATCATCTTGTCGGTATTGTATAACATTATTGCTACTATATCTGTGTGACACAGCAAAACCATCTAATCTTGGAACAGAGGATACTTTCTCCAGTCTCTGGCCCAACTTTTAGACATGACCTGCTTCCACTAGTGGATCAGACCACTGTGACGATGCTCTCTACCGCTGCACCTGATCTTACTCTTACATAAACGACGATCTTTTTGGCAGAAGCATAAAAGACAAAACTGCAGTAAAGTAATAGTCTCAGTAACTGCCAAATTAAGGTATGTATGAATATATAAAGCAGAGAATAGTGAAAGCGTTATCCCATATGCTACAAACAATTAAACGTTTTGCAGTATCTTAATACGAAGAATTAAAGTCAATTCAAAATCTCTAGAGAAACAAGAAAAATACAGAGACTACGACTTCAGCAAGCTTCTAGCAATGTGTGTGGGTGTGGGTGTGGGTGTGGGTGTGGGTGTGGGTGGTGGAGAGAAGGAATATCTACGTGTGGGCGCCCCTGTGAGATGTATTTGTACTGCAGCGAAATTGGATACATTACTAGAATACTGTTACTATATTCTATATGATCATTACTTGCTGTGAGCTAAAGACTTTTGTGCTTCATTGTTGTATTGCATCATACAGGTCGGGGTTAATAGTGTTGAAATCTATACATGAGCTGGGAGACTTCAGTAGGCCACTGAGGACATCGTCAATACGGGGGCAGCCATTTATAGGAAAAGATGGTAAAATAAGAGAAGGAAAAAAAACTTTATGAATAGGCTGAGTACAATAAGAAAGACAAATGAGTGGAAGTGGGAATGGGTAAGAGTGAGGTGGACGATGAATAAAAAAGGAAAGAAAAAGGAAGGAGGAAGTCAGAGGAGAAGAGCAAATTCCTCTTTGGTCTTGTCGTGGTCTGGGTATGACAGTAAAACAGTGTTAAGTAGGAGGTGGAAGTGAGCAACACCTTATTCCTGCCACTGATCTGCGAGTCAACCACTGTGGCAGCAGTGTTAGGCTTTGATCTGCCACCCACTGGACCTGGTATGTATTGACCTCCGCGCTCTGAGCTCGGGTATCTGGGGAGCAAAGGGACACAGTATGTAGTCCGGTCAAGGTGTGCCTTCAAAGTCGAATTCTCCTTCTAATCTTTTTCTTTTGATATCAGCTGAAAATAATTCATTTAAGGAGTTATTGAGTGGCAAGTCTCCGAAATTCTCCACAAGTTAAATAGAAGAGAAAAATCCTTACACTCTTACAAACAGATTTTTTTCAACAAACCGGCCGTATCCCACCGAGGCAGGGTGACCTAAAAAGAAAACACTAAAGTTTTTCTTTTTAAATTTAGTAATACAAACAAATATATATATATATATATATATATATATATATATATATATCTTTAATTACACAACATTGTTAATGAAATGCATACCAAATATAGAATATACCAGCAAAATATTTTGCGATAAGAGGCTCATTAAACACTAGCATTTTTTAAATGAAAAACGATTTTACAAGCTGACGACAACTTTTGGGTAATACAAAGAGGTTACGTAAACTGAATATTATAGATTTTCAGAATGCCTTCCATCCTCCATTTTTTTTAGTGTACAGAAGAAAACGTACGATCTAAATTACACTCCATACTGCCAGATATAATCCACCCATTTTTGTCGATTTATCCTGACCGTGCACCATACGGCAGCTCCCTTGCTGCATGACGCAGTGACCACTTTTTGTTTGTATTTCGTTATTGGTGGTTAAGTATTAAGTTAACTTAACCAAACCTAGCCTAAGCCAGCCTAATGAATACAAACCTAATATATATTATATTTACGTAGTATGTTGGATTGTGCAACAACGAATGAACGGTAATATTGAACGTTCGAAATAGTTGCAACACTGCGACTAGCCGAGGATTCGAACCCATGTTGTTTTAGCCCGCCTCATGGTGAGCGAATATTTCATGATGCTCTAACCCATGGGACCATGCAATCCTACAAGAATCACGCACCCAGCAGAGCTAGGTGTTGTACCGTGATCCGAGGACAATCGATGGTGTGGGTGCTTCAGAGCTAATTTCATCCTCCTCCCCGTTTGTTGTACTATCCTCCACGGGTTAGAGCGTCATGGAACTTTCGCTCACCATGAGGCGGGCTAAAACAACATGGGTTCGAATCCTTGGCTCGTTCGTGGTTACAATACTATACACACACACACACACACATAATGACTCCAAGAAACAGAGACCTTGGAAAACCAGGAAGAATGATACAATTGCGTATTAGTGTACTGATAATAAATGCAGATTAATGAAGACAGGATTCGTGAGAAGTAAACTAAAGGTAATGAATTATCGGAGAGGGAAACATCAAGTGGCGGACAAGATAATCTGATCTGAAAACAGAACGTATATCAATCCAGGACGTCACCTCGCAACGTCTGCTGACGTCACCTCGCGATGTCACCCCATGACATCACCTCACGACGTCATGCCTGACATCGAGTGCTATAGTTTCACAGTGAGCATTTTATTTTCAGTATTCTTCAGAAGTTTGAGAGAAGATATGTGACATGTCAATTCATTCCTCTCAGTCAGTGTTCTCACATGTTCGTGTAAGGCTTAGTGTCGATTTTTGCACATAAAAGCGTCATGTAACCGCATGTGCAGTAGGCGTGTGCAGTTTTCCGTGTGTCTTGTGTGGTCTTGAGCACAGCTGTGTGTGTGGACCACAGTGTGTTCTGTGCCCAGACCAGTGTAGCACCTCGTGTTACATATCACCCGATGTGACTTGCGTTTGTTAGAGCGTCAGTTAGAGCGTCTGAGCCCCTTGTACAGAAAGCTTTTTATGTTCGCCACTCATAATGCCATGCTGAATTGTACCCGCTACGATTCCCATCATTCCCATCGAGACTTGATTCCACTTCACCTCCAGACCGTCAGAGTGCAGTCTGAGGACGCTTAGACCAACCTCTGCTGTAACTCCAACTGTCGAGAGAATGACACTCATCAAGCCGCAGTTAGCCTGTCGGCAGGCGCTGTGTCAGCCTCATGTCACAGCTTCAGTGACCTCCTGCACAAAGATGATGTCACATTGACTGCAAGTCTGCTCACTCCAGTACGGTGTATGATGTTATGGCTCCCAGTTTTGCCGAGTCGTCCCTGCAACGACTCACTCCATACTCGCCGGCAGTGACAGTACTAGTCGGGAAATGTCCTCCTGAGTCGCTTGCCAGAAAAAGTCCTACCCAGTTTCCGAGTACTGACGACGTCTCTCGAGGGCACCAACAAGTTGTACCCATAGATGAGTGAACCCTGCAACGACTACTACGATGACTGCTTCACTGTCCCAGACGAGACTGTACCCTCTTACGTCACAGCTCAGCCATAGCGATGTCTCCCGTGTTGTAGTATCTGTCCAGACGCAGGAAGGTGTGCAATGATGCCCATTGATGCTCACTGTCTTAGACCACAAAGCAAACCACCTTTTTTTTTTCTTCCCTCTCTGTAGAAAGTTTTTTTTCCATGTCCACATATGTATACATATGTTTATTTTGTGCTCTGTGCCCTGTTCCTGCGAGAAAGAGACCGAGTTTTTTTTTACAGCCAGTCATGGTCGAGGACGACCATGGTGGTGCGTGGCTGAGCGAATGTAGACAACCTATGCTATCTGCCAGCCGAGCGAATGTAGACAGCCTATGCTGTCTGCCAGCCAAGCGAAATGTAGGCTGTAAGCCTACATGCCTAGTTCCCATAGTTTCCCCCAGAGGGCAAGCCGGTGGGCATGCCAGCCTGCCCACACCTGCCTCTCTCTCTCTCTCCAGCAGCTGACTCCACTCAGTAAACAAGGTCTACTCCTCTCTCCCTCGCTGGGCATGGCCCCTCGGGGCCTGGGCACTAACACACTGCCTGTGAACCCACTATCTCGCAAATAAAGTAAGAAGCCTCCGAAGCCTTATCATTGCTCCTCTGCTTTGATTAACGACCCTATTAACATTCGTAAACAACAGTTCCACATAAGAGATTAGTGCATAAGCTGGAGGACCAGGCAGGTATAACAGGGAAGGCACTCCAATGGATCAGGGAATACCTGTCGGAAAGTTTTCAGCGAGTCATGGTTTGTGACGAGGTGTCAGAGTGGGCACCTGTGACGAGCGGTGTTCCTCAAGGATCCTCCTAGGACCGGTGCTGTTTCTGATATGTGAACGACATGACGGAAGGAATAAACTCAGAAGTGTCCCTGTTTGAAGATGATGCGAGGTTGATGAGAAGAATTTAATCGGATGAGGACCAGGCAGAACTACAAAGTCATGAAAATTGTAGAAGGGAAAAGAAGACCGCAGACGGAGTACAGTCAACGGGGCTGGAGACTACAAACCTCACTCAAGCAAAAGCATCTTTGGGTGAGTGTAACACCGGGCACATCTCCTGAGGCGCACATTAACCAAATAACTGCTGCAGCATATGGGCGCCTACCAAACCTAAAAATAGCATTACGACATCTCATTAAGGAATCGTTCAAGACCTTGTACACTGTGCTTTTCAGGCCTATATTGGAGTATGCAGCAACAGTTTGGAACCCACACCTAGACAAGCAAGTAAGGAAATTAGAGAAAGTGCAAAGGTTTGCAACAAGACTAGTCCTGGAGCTAAGGGGTATGTCCTGCGAGGATAGGTTAAGGAAAATCGACCTGACGACACTTGAGGACAGGAGAGATAGTGGAGATATGATAACGACATATAAAATACTGAGAGGAATTGACAAGGATGACTGAGACATGATGTTCTAGAGATGGGACACAGCAACAAGGGGTCACAGTTGTAAGTTGAAGACTCAGATGAATCACAGGGATGTTAAAAATATTTCTTCAGTCACAGAGTTGTCAGGATGTGGAATAGTCTGGGAAGTGATATAGCATAGGCAGGATCAATACATAGATTTAAGAAGAGGTATGATAAAGCTCATGGAGCAGGAAGAGTGATCTAGTAGCGGCCAGTGAAGAGGCAGGTCCAGGAGCTGTGATTCGACCCCTGCATCCACAACTCGTTGAGTACACACACTTAAATAACCAGAGTCAGTAAGGATGGCCCTAGTAATAACCCTAAGCAATGTTTCCGAATTATTCAATAGATTTTTCATAACATCGATGCTCCGCTGCATAAAAGTTCTTGGAAAACGATTTATTAAAATCCTCAGTAATATAACAACACACTGGAAACTGCTCCTTCTGTCCATGCAGCTGATGACTTTGCAGCATTTGAGGCAAATAGATTTCAGTTTAAACTACACCGATTTGAGGAAAAAACCTATGCTGTAAGGTTCGTGTAATATATCACAGAGGTTAGCAAATGCAATGATGCCTCACGGTACTTAAATGTGGGAAAGAGGAAAAACAAAAAAATACTATAAGAACATAAGAACATAAGAAAGGAGGAACACTGCAGCAGGCCTGTTGGCCCATACTATGCAGGTCCTTCACAATCCGTCCCACTAACAGAATAATTGCCCAACCTAATTTTCAATTCTACCCATGAAATAAGCTTTGAAGATTCTATTAACTCAAGTGCGAGTCCCACTCAAATCCAACCCCTCTCACTCATGAATTTATCCAACCTAAATTTGAAACTACCCAAGGTCATAGCTTCAATTACCCTACTAGGCAGACTGTTCCACTCATCAACTACCCTATTTCCAAACCAATATTTTCCTATATCCTTTCTAAATCTAAACTTATCCAATTTGAATCCATTATTGCGGGTTCTCTCTGGAGAGATATCCTCAAGACCTTATTATATCCCCTTATTAATACCCATCTTCCACTTGTATACCTCGATCATGTCTCCCCTCATTCTACGTCTTACAAGTGAATGTAATTTAAGGGTCTTCAATCTTTCTTCGTAAGGAAGATTTCTAATGCTATGTATTAATTTAGTCATTCTACGCTGAATATCAAGACGGTTAATCAACGTATTAGCGAAAAGTCATACAAATGTCATACAGCAGTCATACAGCATGGTATAGAAAGGAAAAATCAGACTTCAAAAGAGGCGACTACACATGAATGAAAGAATTCACGAATGCACTACAGTGGGAAACGGGTCTGGCAGGAAAGACGACGAATGAAGGATGGAATATGTAGCCAAAAGGACAGGGAGACAGGAAAATTCCATATTCACGAACAAAAGAAGAAATGGTAAAAATAGTGGGTGCCGATGGTTCATCCTGAGGCGCAGAGACTAAACAGCTAAAAGTGCAAGAGCATTAAAATATATAGAAGCAAAAAAAAGAACAGAAAAAGGGAAAAAAAACAGAAGCGAATATGCAATTGGTTGAAGAGAGAGAGAGCGACAATTGAGAATGATGTAACAAGGAAAGCCAAATTTGAGCCAAATTTACTACACAGTCACATCAGTAGGAAGAGAACACTAAGGAACTAAATAATAAGGCTGAAAGAAGGAAGGAGAAAGAATCACTAGAAATGACCAGGAAGTCTGCGAAAAGCTGAACTAAAAACTTAAAGAAGTTTCTTGGAGGAAATGCGGAATGTTAGCAGTTAATTAAAAAAAGTACACCAGAAAAGGAGGAAAGGAGAAAAAAAATGAGTGAGCTAGACACCTCAAGGATAATGGGACAAGTTAATTTATCTCCGTTGGAGTTGACTTGAACAAGCACTACTGTATTCAAGCATACTGCATTGTTACTTCCAACACCATAGAACAAAGTTTTGGCAAATACTGTATACCATTGTTAATGGCCGATGTATCATATGATAAGAAATGTACCCTATAAGTTTGGGCTATGCTGATGCAAATTTGCAAATATACTGACAGCGTTATAAAAAATTAACTGATATCACTGGATTCCATGCGATAACTGGAAAATGCTTCTTCTGATCGGCATCAAATTTTCACCATCTAATTTAATTAAATAATTTAATAATTTAATCACTTCCTTAAAAATTTGCAACTCTCCATAACGCAATTTTTTACGAAATTCACTTTTTTCCATTTTGAAAATTTTAATTATTAAGGTAAATTTCAGATATTAATTTATTTTACAGTGTTATGGTGTTATATGTGTTCTTTCATGTAAGTTTCACTGTGATTGGTTGTTTGGACTCAGTTATATTAATGAACAAGAGGAACATTCCGAGTACTGTTGCGATGTATATCTCTCACCTCCACAGAAATACCCCAAGAATATATACGAATATGAATACATATGCAAATGTATAAATTTGTACATGTATACGTGTGAATGCATAAAAAAACATACATACGCCCATGCATATTGACATGCATGGAAATGCACGCTATTGTATATGTACATGCATACAGAAGCATACATGAACACTCACATACAAACACATGAATATATAAATGCACATGCATACATGAACACACACACCTAGAGGAGAGGTTAAGGGAAATCGACCTGACGACACTGGAGGACAGGAGAGATAAGGGGGATATGATAACGATATATAAAATACTGAGAAGAATCGACAAGGTGAATAGAGACAGGATGTTACAGAGATGAGACACAGCAACAAGGGGCCACAGTTGGAAGTTGAAGACTCAGATGAATCACAGAGATGTTAGGAAGTATTTCTTCAGTCACAGAGTTGTGAGGAAGTGGAATAGTCTGGGAGGTGATGTAGTGGAGCCAGGATCCATACATAGCTTTAAGAAGAGGTATGATAAAGCTCATGGAGCAGGAAAAGTGACCTAGTAGCGGCCAGTGAAGAGGCGGGGCCAGGAGCTGTGAATCGACCACTGCAACCACAACTAGGTGAGTACAACTAGGTGAGTACACACACACACACACACACTTATGACTCGACCCCTACAACCACAACTCACATAGTTTTAAGACGAGATTTGATAAAGCTCATGGAGCAAGGAGAGAGAGGACCTAGTAGCAATCAGTGAAGAGGCGGGACCAGGAGCTATGACTCGACCCCTGCAACCACAGATAGGTGAGTACACACACATACACTTATGAATCGACCCCAGCAACCAGAATTAGGTGAGTACAATTAGTTGATAGTTAATTGTATTTACTTCAAGATTGATGGACTGAACACATCGACTCCAGGCCGAGGACTGATTACCTCAAACTCTCCTTATTACTACTTTCTTCTTGTATTGACGATGAAGCCACTGTGTGGGAAACGTTTCAATAAAGATACCCAAGTGTTGCATATGTGTCTAATTTAACAATTAGTTGAGTACGCACACACTTGAACAGAACAAAACGAGAGAAATAAGAACAAACCCTTGTTCTCATTCCTTGTGAAGGATTCGAATCCAGGCTGTTGAGGCTCACCCTCCCCACTAGGGTGGTAATGTCGGGGCAGTATGACTTGATGAGGCTGGGTATGTGTAGAGTGGGTATAAATTCTTAATGCTTACTCATATATGATATTAATTCATTCATAATCAGAAGCATACATATGCACATGTATTCAAATGCAAATTTACTTACGCACACGCACATACATGCACATGTATGCATAGCCATACATGCAAAACATGCGACATTTTATTGTGGCAACGTTTCGTTCTCTTGGAGAGCGAAACGTTGCCACAATAATGTCGCATTAATTGCACTTGTGTCTTTTTACCTAACATATTGTTCGTAATTCTACCATCATTATTAAAGATAATAATAATAATAATAATAATAATAATAATAATAATAATAATTAATATTATTATTACTATTATTATTATTATTATTATTATTATTATTATTATATTTGGCGTTTAAATGTTAAAGATGGAGAAATCACAACAACATGTGGGGGAATAGCAGAAAATTAAGTCTGTCAAACATGTCCAAACACACAGATATTCTTATTCACAAACATTTTTTCACGTGTAAATGTTCTTACATTCTGACTATCACCGGGTGTTTATCAACTCAAGCATTCTGTGATCTTCTCAGGAGTTTCTTATAGGCAGTTCTCTCTCTCACTCAGTGATTCAATTCGATTCTTAAGCACATTGAGTTTTATTTTTCAGGGTGATGTGAGCATCATGCAGAGAATTCAGGGGATAGGAATTAAAAAGGCGATGTGAGGTAACCAAGGCGATAAATTAAGAGGCTGAGGAGGGGTTGTTTAGGTGGTTTGGGTATGTGGCGAGGTTGTGCGTTTGTATTCACCTAATTGTGATTGCAAGGGTCGATCCATAGCTCCTGGCCCCGCCTCTTCACTGGTCGCAACTAGGTCCACTCTCTCCCTCCTCCATGAGCGTTATCATACCTCTTCTTAATGCTGTGTATGGTACCTGCCTCCACTACCTCACTTTCCAGACTATTCCACTTCCTGACGACTCTGTGACTGAAGAAATACTTCCTAACATCCCTGTAACTTATCTGAGTCTTCAACTTTCAACTGTGACCCCTTGTTGCTGTGTCCAATCTCTGGAACATCCTGTCTTTGGCAACCCTGCCGATTCCTCTCAGTATTTTATATGTCGTTATCATATCTACCCCCCTGTCCCTCCTGTCCACCAGTGTCGTCAGGTCGAGTTCGTCTCCTGGAGTAGTCTCGTTGTAAACCTTTGCACTTTCTCTAGTTTCCAGACGAGCTTGGCCGGGTGTGGGTTCCAAACTGGAGCTGCATACTCCAATATGGGCCTGACGTACACGGTGTACAGGGTCCTGAACGACTCCTTACTGAGATGTCGGAATTCTATTTTTAGGTTCGCTAGTCACCCATATGCTGCAGCAATTATTTGGTTGATGTGCACCTCAGGTGATGTTCTCGGTATTATACACATTCCAAGATCATTTTCCTTGAGCGAGGTTTGTAGTCTTTGGCCCCCTAGACTATACTCTGTCTGCGGTCTTCTTTGCCCTTCCCCGATCTTCATTACTTTGAACTTTGTGGGGTTGAACTCTGTGAACCAATATCTAACATTTTTAATTTGTCTCTTCAAACAGGTGTAGTGTCTGATATGTGGAAGATGGCTAATGTAATTCCTATTTTTAAAGCAGGGGACAAGTCACTACCGTCAAATTACCGCCCAATAAGCCTGACCTCAATTGTAGGCAAATTACTAGAGTCAATTATAGCTGATATTATTAGAAGCCATCTAGATAACCATAATTTGATTAATGATACTCAGCATGGATTCACGAGGGGCCGTTCCTGCCTATCTAATTTATTAACCTTCTTCAGTAAAGCTTTTGAAGCTGTTGATCACAATAAAGAATTCGATATTGTTTATTTAGACTTTAGTAAGGCTTTTGATAGAGTACGGCACCAGAGACTGTTAAAGAAAGTGGCAGCTCATGGCATTGGGGGAAAAGTGCTGTCATGGATCGAGTCATGGCTCACCAATAGGAAGCAGAGAGTGTGCATAAATGGGGTTAAATCCGAATGGGGACTTGTAACAAGTGGTGTTCCACAGGGATCAGTCTTAGGCCCATTGTTATTTATAATATATATCAATGACCTTGATGAGGGAATTACTAGTGATATGAGCAAATTCGCCGACGACACGAAGATAGGTAGGATAATTGATTCAAACATAGATGTCATAGAACTTCAGGAAGATTTAGACAAACTTAATTCGTGGTCAGAAAAGTGGCAGATGCAGTTCAATGTAGATAAATGCAAGGTTCTGAAGCTCGGGAGTGTCCATAACCCAAGCACTTATAAGTTAAATAACGTAGAACTTAGCCATACAGATTGCGAGAAGGACTTGGGGGTGATGGTAAGCAGCAACCTTAAACCAAGACAGCAATGCCTAAGCGTACGTAATAAGGCAAATAGATTACTGGGATTTATATCAAGAAGTGTTAACAACAGAAGTCCAGAGGTTATAAGAACATAAGAACATAAGAAAGGAGGAACACTGCAGCAGGCCTGTTGGCCCATACTAGGCATGTCCTTCACAATCCGTCCCACTAACAGAATATTTGCTCAACCCAATTTTCAATGCTACCCAAGAAATAAGCTTTGACAATTCTACCCACTCATGCGCGAGTCCCACTCAAATCCAACCCCTCTCACTCATGAATTTATCCAACCTAAATTTGAAACTACCCAAGGTCCTAGCTTCAATAACCCTACTAGGCAGACTGTTCCACTCATCAACTACCCTATTTCCAAACCAATACTTTCCTATATCCTTTCTAAATCTAAACTTATCTAACTTGAATCCATTATTGCGTGTTCTCTCTTGGAGAGATATCCTCAAGACCTTATTTATATCCCCTTTGTTAATACCCATTTTCCACTTGTATACCTCGATCATGTCTCCCCATTCTACGTCTTACAAGTGAATGTAATTTTAGGTCTTCAATCTTTCTTCGTAAGGAAGATTTCTAATGCTATGTATTAATTTAGTCATTCTACGCTGAATGTTTTCTAACGAATTTATGTCCATTCTGTAATATGGAGACCAGAACTGAGCTGCGTAATCTAGGTGAGGCCTTACTAATGATGTATAAAGCTGTAATATAACCTCTGGACTTCTGTTGCTAACACTTCTTGATATAAATCCCAGTAATCTATTTGCCTTATTACGTACGCTTAGGCATTGCTGTCTTGGTTTAAGGTTGCTGCTTACCATCACCCCCAAGTCCTTCTCGCAATCTGTATGGCTAAGTTCTACGTTATTTAACTTATAAGTGCTTGGGTTATGGACACTCCGAGCTTCAGAACCTTGCATTTATCTACATTGAACTGCATCTGCCACTTTTCTGACCACGAATTAAGTTTGTCTAAATCTTCCTGAAGTTCTATGACATCTATGTTTGAATCAATTATCCTACCTATCTTCGTGTCGTCGGCGAATTTGCTCATATCACTAGTAATTCCCTCATCAAGGTCATTGATATATATTATAAATAACAATGGGCCTAAGACTGATCCCTGTGGAACACCACTTGTTACAAGTCCCCATTCGATTTAACCCCATTTATGCACACTCTCTGCTTCCTATTGGTGAGCCATGACTCGATCCATGACAGCACTTTTCCCCAATGCCATGAGCTGCCACTTTCTTTAACAGTCTCTGGTGCGGTACTCTATCAAAAGCCTTACTAAAGTCTAAATAAACAATATCGAATTCTTTATCGTGATCAACAGCCTCAAAAGCTTTACTGAAGAAGGTTAATAAATTAGATAGGCAGGAACGGCCCTCGTGAATCCATGCTGGGTATCATTAATCAAATTATGGTTATCTAGATGGCTTCTAATAATATCAGCTATAATTGACTCTAGTAATTTGCCTACAATTGAGGTCAGGCTTATTGGGCGGTAGTTTGACGGTAGTGACTTGTCCCCTGCTTTAAAAATAGGAATTACATTAGCCATCTTCCACATATCAGACACTACACCTGTTTGAAGAGATAAATTAAAAATGTTAGATATTGGTTCACAGAGTTCCATTTTGCATTCCTTAAGAACCCTTGCAAAAAGCTCATCAGGACCCGGCGATTTATTTTGTTTCAGTCGGTCCAGCTGTTTCATAATCATTTCGCTAGTGACTGTGATATTACATAATTTATCTTCTTCTGGGCCTCTGTAAAAATTAATTACTGGGATATTATTAATGTCTTCCTGTGTGAAAACCGAGAGAAAATAATTATTAAAAATAGAGCACATATCATTCTCCTTGTCAGTAAGATGCCCAAAGTTATTTTTAAGGGGACCTATCTTATCCCTAACTTTTGTTCTATAAACCTGGAAAACTTTTTGGGTTAGTTTTTGAATCCCTAGCAACTTTAATTTCATAGTCCCGTTTAGCTTTTCTTATTCCCTTTTAACGTCCCTCTTAATGTCAGTATACTGATTTATAAGATGACCCTCACCTCTTTTATGCGCCTATAAATTCCTTTCTTCTGCCCTAAAAGATATTTGAGCCTATTATTCATCCATTTTGGGTCATTTCTACTTGATCTAATTTCTTTATACGGGATAAATGTTCTTTGGGCAGCCTGTATAGCGTTAAGAAAACTGTCATATTGATACCTCTCTTCTTCACCCCAGTCCACAGTTGATAAGTGTTCTCTAAGTCCATTATAATCTGCAAAGCGAAAATCTGGGACCATTACTGAATTATCCCTACTATCATACATCCATTCAATGCTAAAGGTAATTGACTTGTGGTCGCTTGAGCCGAGTTCCTCTGTAATTTCTAAATTATTAACAAGGGTTTCCTTGCTTGCCAGAACCAAGTCAAGTAGGTTATTTCCTTGTAGGTTCTGTTACAAACTGCTTCAAAAAGCAATCCTGAACTACTTCTAAAAAGTCGATAGATTCTAAATTCCCTGTCATGAAATTCCAATCAATCAGACTAAAGTTAAAGTCCCCTAGAATTACTACGTTATCGTGTCTTGTGGCCTTAACAATTTCCTCCCAAAGTAGTCTCCCTTGTTCCCTATCTAAGTTTGGAGGACGGTAAATCACGCCTAAAATCAATTTTTCACACCCTCTGAAAATTCTATCCAGACAGACTCTGTATGTGTTAATTCAGACTTTATACCGTTTTTATGCAACAATTTAAATGATCACGGACATAGAGTGCCACCCCACCCCTTTCCCGATACTTCTGTCTACTTGGAACAATTTAAAACCCTGAATGTGACATTCGGCAGGCAAGTCCCGATTTTTCATATTAAACCATGTCTCAGTTATTGCAAAACATCAATATTACCCGTACTTGCAACTAATCTCAACTCGTCCATCTTATTCCTAGCACTACGACTATTGGTGTAATATATATTTAGAGACCCTCCTTTCTCTTTACCCTTCCTGCTCATCTCTGTTTTTCCACTATACCTATTACTGTCCTTGTCATCTAGTGTCACTAGCTTTCCACTATCCACCTTATTCTGCCTATTACTAGTTCTCCTACAACTTATAATATTACTACACTGGGACTTCTCTGTTTTCCCCAAAACCCATACCACTAACTATTTCTAGTTTAAAGCCCTAACAGCTCCCTCCACTGCAGTTGCCAGTGCCCCCACCCCAGACCTGGATAAGTGAACCCATCCCTGGCATACATGTCATTTCTGCCATAGAAGAGGTCCCAGTTGTCAATGAATGTTACTGAATTTTCCTTACAGTATTTGTCCAGCCAGCAATTGACACCAATTGCCCTGGACAGCCATTCATTTCCAACCTCTCCTTGGCAAAATACCACATATGACAGGGTTCCACCCTTCTTCCTAATTATGTCTATTGCTGACCTAAACCTGCTAGTCAGGTCCTCACTCCTACGTCTGCCAACATCGTTGCCTCCAGCACTGAGACAGATAATAGGATTGCTCCCATTACCTCTCATGATGTCGTCCAGACGGCTAACAATATCCTCCATCCCAGCCCCAGGAAAGCAAACCCTCTGTCTCCTACTCCTATCAATCAAACAGAAAGCCCTATATTACAGCTTTATACATCATTAGTAAGGCCTCACCTAGATTACGCAGCTCAGTTCTGGTCTCCATATTACAGAATGGACATAAATTCGTTAGAAAACATTCAGCGTAGAATGACTAAATTAATACATAGCATTAGAAATCTTCCTTACGAAGAAATATTGAAGACCCTAAAATTACATTCACTTGTAAGACGTAGAATGAGGGGAGACATGATCGAGGTATACAAGTGGAAAATGGGTATTAACAAAGGGGATATAAATAGGGTCTTGAGGATATCTCTCCAAGAGAGAACCCGCAATAATGGATTCAAGTTAGATAAGTTTAGATTTAGAAAGGATATAGGAAAGTATTGGTTTGGAAATAGGGTAGTTGATGAGTGGAACAGTCTGCCTAGTAGGGTTATTGAAGCTAGACCTTGGTAGTTTCAAATTTAGGTTGGATAAATTCATGAGTGAGAGGGGTTGGGTTTGAGGGGACTCGGCATGAGTGGGTAGAATTGTCAAAGTTTATTTCTTGGGTAGCATTGAAAATTGGGTTGAGCAAATATTCTGTTAGTGGGACGGATTGTGAAGGACCTGCCTAGTATGGGCCAACAGGCCTGCTGCAGTGTTCCTCCTTTCTTATGTTCTTATGTTAGGTCTGCAGCCTGTCGAGATCCTTCTCTAGTCCTGATTATCCTCCTCTGACTGAATTTTCCTCATTAACTTCACATTGACTGCAAACAGGGACACTTTTGAGTCTATTCCTTCCGTCATGTCGTTCACATACAAGAAACAGCACCTTTCTTAGGATTGACCACTGTGGAACCCCGCTCGTCACAGGCACCCACTCTGACACTTCATCGCGTACCATGACTCGCTGATAAGAACATAACATAAGAAAGAAGGAACACTGCAGCAGGCCTACTGGCCCATGCGAGGCACGTTCAAGTCTCCAACCGGCTTAAGCCAATGCCCCGACCCAGCCAGGTCAGGTTACATTCACTTAAGGAAGGAGCATGGCATCTGACCTAGTAGCACAAGCTAGTCAGGTCCAACTCACACCCACCCACAACCACTCATGTATTTATCTTAGCTTCTATGACGGTACTCGGGAGTTTGTTCCACTCATCCACAACTCTATTACCAAACCAGTGCTTTCCTATATCCTTCCTGAATCTGAACTTTTCCATCTTGAAACCATTGCTGCGAGTCCTGTCTTGGCTGGATATTTTCAGCACGCTATTTACATCCCCTTTATTTATTCCTGTTTTCCATTTATACACCTCAATCATTATTCCCCTAATTCTACGCCTTTCTAGAGAGTGCAGATTCAAGGCCCTCAGTCTATCCTCATAGGGAAGATTTCTGATACATGGCATCAACTTTGTCATCCTCCTCTGTACGTTTTCCAGTGCATTTATATCCATTCTGTAATACGGTGACCAGAACTGTGCACCATAATCTAAATGAGGCCTTCCGATCTTGTATTCTCTGATCCTTTACAGTGCCTTCCCTGTTATCCCTGCCTGGTCCTCCAGCTTTTGCACTAATCTCTTGTGTGGAACTGTATCAAACGCCTTCTTTCATTCCAAGAAAACGCAATCTTTCCACTGTTCTCTCTTGTTTTACTGCTATCACTTTGTTATTGAACTCTAGTAGGTATGTTACACAGAATTTCCCGTCTTTGAATCCGTGCTGGTTGTCGTTTATAAACTCATTCCATTCTAGGTGGTCCACCACTCTTCTGATGACCTTCACCAGGACTTTGCGTACGTACATGTCAGTGACACTGGTCTGCAGTTTAATGCTAAGTGTCTGTCTCCGTTTTTTTTTTTAAATTGGGATTACATTTGCTGTCTTCCATACCTCGGGTATTCGCCCTGTTTCGTTAGATGTGTTGAAGATTATTGTTAGTGGTACACAGAGAGCCTTTGCTCCCTCTAGCAGGACCCATGGAGAGATGTTATCTGGCCCTATTGCCTTGGAGGTATCTAATTCGCTTAGCAGCCTCTTCACCTCCTCCTCGGTTGCATGTAAGGTGTCGAGCACTTGTTCGTGAATCCTGCCTCTCCATCCTCCCGGAGTTCTTTCTGTCTCCATTATGAATACTTCTTTGAATCTCTTGTTGAGCTCGTCACATACTTCAAGGTCGTTTTTTCTGAACTCCCCTCCTTCCTTCCTCACCCTGATTACCTTGTCTTTGACTATTGTTTTCTTCATGATGTGACTGTACAACAGCTTCGGCTCAGACTTGCCTTTCGCTGTCGTGTCATTTCGTATTGTCGTTGGGCCTCCCTTCTTACACGTGCATATTCATTTATTAATTTCTTTCTCTTCTACTACTCTCCTTATTCTCCTGGGTCCTTTGCTTTCTATACTTCTTCCATTATCTAGCGCACTTGGTTTTATCCTCTCAACAAATGTGGCTAAACCAAGTCCTCGTCTGGGCCTCCTCATTATGTCTGTTGCTCTTGGGCACAAACCTCTCCTCCGCTTCCTTGCATAATCTTGTCACAAATTCCATCATCTCATTTATTGATCTCCCTGTCAGTTCTCGGTCCCCTTGAACCTCTTGCAGGAAATTCCTCATGCCTGTGTACTTCCCTGTCTTTTAGTTTGAATTCATTCTCCTACCCTTCCTGCTTCCCTCTCCACTTAAAACTCTACTATGTATTCGAAACTTAGAAGCACATGATCACTAGCTCCGAGGGGACTCAATATCTGCATTACTTAAGGTGAATATTAAGGGTAATCCTCTCTCCTCTCTCTGGTAGTGTCCCTAACGTGCTGATGCATGAGGTTTTCCAGTACCACCTCCATCATTTTTACCCTCCACGTTTCTGGGCACCTGTGTGGCTCCAGGATTTCCAAGTCGATTTCTTTGTGATTGAAGTTACCCACAACCAGTAGCTTTGCCCGGCCCACATGGGACCTTCTGGTGTGTGTGTGTGTGTGTGTGTGTGTGCGTGTGTGTGTGTGTGTGCCTGTGTGTGTTTGTAAAGGAATAAAGTCAAAGAGAAAAGAGTCTAGATAAGATAAAAGTTTTGAAACAACTTCATTTAAAAAAAAAATTCGCCTCATGAAGTGACTGGTCATATAGCCTGGAAGGAGTTGCCTGGCAGGTGTTGCCTGGCAGGTGTTCCCTGGCAGATGTTCCCTGGCAGGTGTTGATTGGCAGGTGTTCACTGCTGGGATTCCCATCATTTCCCCTTCCTATCCTCCCTCCCACGCTCCCATTGTCTCTATTTCTCTCCTCCCATCACCCTCTCTACCCTTATCACCCACTGCCTGCTCTCTACTATTCACTTCATTTCTTCCCTACCATCCTACCACCTCCCCCCTTATTACCCACTACCTCTTCCCTCCTCCTTACTTGCTTCCTTTTCGCCCTCACTACCTGCTCCCTCCTTCATCTCACCATCTGCTCCCTCTTCTCCCTCACCACATGCACCCTCTTCCCCCTCACCACCTGCTCTCTCCTCCACCCTCATCACGTTCTCCCTCCTCCACCCTCACCACGTGGAAATAAATGGTATAAAATAAAGACACAATGGAAAAATAAACACATAAGCAGTATAATGTGATCCTTTATTGACAACGTTTCGCCCACGCAGTGGGCTTTATCGAGTCACAGACAGATCTACCTGGAAAATGAGTAACATGAATATATATAGGGAATAGTCAGGTGGAGAATGCTGGGTCAGGTGGAGAAAGCTGCATGTGACAGTCTTAAAAGTAGTGTGATAGTTAAAAACATTGTGTGACTTAAAGGACCTGTAGTGTTCCATTCTTGAGTTCTAGGTGGGATAGCGTTGAAGAAGTTTCTTGGCAATAGGTTCAGCTATGTTGTAGAAACCGTTGTTCTGGTTGAAGTTGTTGGATATACAGATAAGTGATGATTCCAGGATTCTTCGGTATTGCGTGTTGTCTTCTCTGGCGATGAGTCTTGCGTTTCTGTAGTTGATCAAATGGTTGTGTAAATTTCGGTGTTGAACACAGGCATTTCTTGAGTCGTCAGATCTGCCTGCGTACTGGTGTTCTGAAATGCGTGTTTGGAGGTCTCTGGATGTTTCGCCAACGTATAATTTGCTGCAGCCATTACAAGGGATTGTGTATACCCCTGCCGTGGATTGAAGTTTTTCCTGTCTGTTACTGGTAATGTCCTTGATGGTGGTGGATGTGGAGGTGGATACTCGGAATGAGGTCTTAGAAAAAATGTTGGAAACGTGTTTGGAAATGGAGTTGGTGGGAAGGACTATGTATCTCTTCTCAGCAGTGTCTTCTCTGGGTGTGTTGAAGATGTTTAATGCCCGTCGTCTGCAGTCTCTAATGAAGTGACGATGATAGTGAAGTGGAAAATGGGTATTAACAAAGGGGATATAAATAAGGTCTTGAGGATATCTCTCGAAGAGAGAACCCGCAATAATGGATTCAAGTTAGATAAGTTTAGATTTAGAAAGGATATAGGAAAGAATTGGTTTGGAAATAGGGTAGTTGATGAGTGGAACAGTCTGCCTAGTAAGGTTATTGAAGCAAAGACCTTGGGTAGTTTTAAATTTAGGTTGGATAAATTCATGAGTGAGAGGGGTTGGATTTGAGTCGGAATTGCACATGAGTAAATAAAATTATCAAAGCTTTTTTCTTGGGTAGCATTGAAAATTAGGTTGAACAAATATTCTGTTAGTGGGATGAAATGTGAAGGACCTGCCTAGTATGGGCTGTCCGCTACTGGGTCTCTGCTCTCCTTGCTCCATGAGCTTTATCATACCTCGTCTTAAAACTATGTATGGTTCCTGCCTCCACTATATCGTTCTCTGGAAATAAATGGTATAAAATACCGACACAATGGAAAAATAAACACATAAGCAGTATAATGTGATCCTTTATTGACAACGTTTCGCCCACGCAGTGGGCTTTATCGAGTCACAGACAGATCTACCTGGAAAATGAGTAACATGAAGATATATATAGGGTATAGCCAGGTGGAGAATGCTGGGTCAGGTGGAGAAAGCTGCATGTGAGTCTTAAAAGTAGTGTGATAGTTAAAAACATAGTGTGACTTAAAGGACCTGCAGTGTACCATTCTTGAGTTCTAGGTGGGATAGCGTTGAAGAAGTTTCTTGGCAATAGGTTCAGCTATGTTGTAGAAGCCGTTGTTCTGGTTGAAGTTGTTGGATATACAGATGAGTGATGATTCTAGGATTCTTCGGTATTGCGTGTTGTCTTCTCTGGCGATGAGTCTTGCGTTTCTGTAGTTGATTAAATGGTTGTGTAAATTTCGGTGTTGAACACAGGCATTTCTTGAGTCGTCAGATCTGCCTGCGTACTACTTTTAAGACTGTCACATGCAGCTTTCTCCACCTGACCCAGCATTCTCCACCTGACTGTACCCTATATATATCTTCATGTTACTCATTTTCCAGGTAGATCTGTCTGTGACTCGATAAAGCCCACTGCGTGGGCGAAACGTTGTCAATAAAGGATCACATTATACTGCTTATGTGTTTATTTTTCCATATCGTTCTCTAGACTATTCCACTTCCTGACTACTCTGTGGCTGAAGAAATGCTTCCTAACATCCCTTTGACTCATCTGAGTCTTCAGCTTCCAGTTGTGTCCCCTTGTTTCTGTGTTCCCTCTCTGGAACATCCTGTCACTGTCTACCTTGTCGATTCCCCGCAGTATTTTGTATGTCGTTATCATGTCTCCTCTGACCCTTCTTTCTTCCAGTGTTGTTAGTCCTATTTCCCTCAACCTTTCTTCATTGGACAGACCCCTGAGTTGTGGAACTAACCTTGTCTCAAACCTTTGCACTTTCTCTAGTTTCTTTATGTGCTTGACGAGGTGTGGGTTCCAGACTGGTGCTGCATATTCTAGTATGGGCCTGGCGTACACGGTGTACAGTGTCTTGAACGATTCCTTGTTAAGGTAACGGAACGCTAATCTTAGGTTTGCCAATCGCCCATATGCTGCCGCCGTTATCTGGTTGATGTGTGCCTCCGGAGACGTGCTTGGCGTTATACTCACCCCAAGGTCTTTCTTCTTTGCCGAGGTTTGTAGCCTTTGTCCGCCTAGCCTGTACTCTGTCAGTTGTCTTCTTTGCCCTTATCCGATCTTCATGACTTTGCATTTGGTGGGATTGAATTCGAGAAGCCAGTTGCTAGACCAGATGTCAAGCTTGTCCAGGTCTGTTTGAAGTCCTGCTTGGTCCTCTTCCGATGTGTCAGTGTGTGTGTGTGTGTGTGTGTGTGTGTGTGTGTGTGTGTGTGTGTGTGTGTGTGTGTGTCAGTGTGTGAGAGCAACAGAGAGAGAGAAATGCAGAAAGAGAGAGAGAAAGAAAGAGATCCCATTCCACTATTAACGTGAATACTGTTGTTACGTTTTGGGCAATATATTCGTTTTGGTTCCCTAGTTAATATGGGTGGCTGGAACCTCGCTCGTTTCCACTAATGAAACTCGCCGCTCATTTATTTGCCTGCTGAACAAAACTCTATATGCAGCACAACAAATATATGCGAATATAACATTAGTTCTAAATGTATTTTTTTATTTTCATTGTTGCAATATTTTGAAATGATATTTACGTACACTGAAACATGTATCTTTAATTTTACTACTGACTGTGAATTTTGTGTATTCTCTTTTGTAGCTACTTTAATTTGTGATTTAAGTGTGTGTACTCACCTAGTTGTGGTTGCAGGGGTCAAGTCACAGCTCCTGGCCCCGCCTCTTCACTGGCCGCTACTGGGTCACTCTCCCTGCGCCATGAGCTTTATGATACCTCTTCTTAAAGCTATGTATTGAGCCTGCCTCCACTACATCGCTTCCTAAACTATTCCACTTCCCGACCACTCTGTGACTGAAGAAATACTTCCTAACATCTCTGTGATTCATCTGAGTCTTCAACTTCCAACTGTGACTCCTAGTTGCTGTGTCCCATCTCTGGAACATTCTGTCTCTGTCCACTTTGTCAATTCCTCTCTGTATCGTATATATTGTTATCATGTCCCCCCTGTCTTCCCTGTCCTCCAGTGTCGTCAGGTCGATTTCCTTTAACCTCTCCCTTAGCTCCGGGACTAGTCTTGTTGCAAACCTTTGCACTTTCTCTAGCTTCTTCACGTGCTTGGCTAGGTGTGGGTTCTAAACTGGTGCTGCATACTCCAGTATGGGCCTAACGTACACAGTGTACAGGGTCCTGAACGATTCTTTATTAAGATGTCGGAATGCTGTTCTTAGGTTTGCTAGGCGCCCGTATGCTGCAGCAGTTATTTGATTGATGTGCGCCTCAGGAGACGTGCCTGGTGTTATACTCACCCCAAGATCTTGTTCCTTGATTGAGGTTTGCAGTCTCTGGCCCCCTAGACTGTACTCCGTCTGCGGTCTTCTTTGCCCTTCCCCAATCTTCATGACTTTGCACTTGGTGGGGTTGAACTCCAGGAGCCAATTGCTGTGTGTGTCTAAGATGGGCAAAAATGGCTGATGCCAACTGATTCTTTGGAACATAACTCATATATTGATGCGCACACACACACACACACACACACACACAAACACACACTGTGGTTTGCAAGGGTGTGTGTGTGTGTGTGTGTGTGTGTGTATGTGTGTGTGTGTGTGCGTATCAATATAGGAGTTATGTTCCAAAGAATCAGTTGGCATCAGCCATTTTTGCCCATCTTAGACACACACAGACACGCACACAGACACGCACACAGACACGCACACAGACACTCGCACACATACACACACGGTGGCCTGGTGGCTAAAGCTCTCGCTTCACGCACGGAGGGCCCGGGTTCGCTTCCCGGCGGGGTGGAAACATTTCGATGTGTTTCCTTACACACACACACATACAACAGGCCTAGTGTCTAATCGACATGTGCCTAGGACAAAATGATACGTAACATACACACACACGGAGATACACTCACAGACACATACACACACACACACACGGGGCCAGGAGCTGAGTCTCGACCCCTGCAACCACAATTAGTTGAATACACACACACATACACATGTATTTAAAACTTAGGTAGATTCAAGCACATTGAGAGAAGGTACATGACATGGTGGCTGTCAAGATTGCCTATTCATTATTCCCTCCTCCGCAACTCGTTCAGTTTCTTCCTGAGAACTGAGTCAATGGCATAGGTTTCCCGAGGTGTTCCAAGGAAGACGCTATTTGTGGGGGCAATGAATGATGCGCCTGGCAGTCTTGATCTCAATGCATCGATCACTTATTAATTGAGTTTTGGATGGATTAAGGATAAGTCCCATTTCCTATAACTTTATATATATATATATATATATATATATATATATATATATATATATATATATATATATATATATATATATATATATATATATATATATATATATATATATTGTGTGTGTGTGTGTGTGTGTGTGCAACAAACTACATTGAAAAAATAGTGAAATTCCAAGCATTTACCTTATTTGTCACATTATCAATGAAAAGTAAAAATAATTGGATAAGAGAAGACTTATAAAGCTGAAGTATGAATTCACATATGAGGCTACTCACTGAGCGTGGGAGCCTAGTGAAGATATAGTCAGGTCACGTAAACAATATTAAGAGTGACATGTCAAGCATAGTTTAAAATCCTCACAAATTCTATTGATCATAAATGAATGTAATTTATACAACCCTGAACTTACATTCAAATTAAAATCAATGCACCCACACACGCACACACACCTGAGCGTGCACATGAAAACACAAGCTAAGTGCTGCTACCTACCTCAAATTATTTGAATGCCTGTTTATTTTTATGAGACATACCAATAGCAAATAAGATGAAGTTGGAGCCATGTGTAAGCCAGCAATTCATTTTGGTCGACTGACTTTATTTCATTGATACCATTCTTGGAATGAATCTTCTCAGATGAAGTGATGTTCTTGAGGAGGGTAGAGCCAGTGTGCCATTGCTGTGTCCTGCTCGTCTTGTTGTGTAAAAGCTGTATTCTCCCTGACTGTATAGTGAAGCTATGTGTGGTAACTTAACATTAACCTTCTATATAACACTAAGGCCTCTCAAATCCCTCCAGTGTTGAAGGCTCTTCTGAAATTACAAATCTGTCCAGGTCAGGTCCAGACAGAGCGATGAGTAGTCTTGCTCTGTTTTCTATTCTGTCGTAGATGAGTCCAAGAAAGTGAAGCATACTCAAGGTGAGGGTGCAATTGTGCCTCGTATAGAGTCTTGCAGCATCTACTATCGAGCAGGTGCCAGATACTTCTAAATGCTGTAAACTTTCTGGCCACATTGCTTGTGATATTTAATACGTGGTACGTGGTTCTTCGTAATCAGTTTGGAATCAGATTTCGCCTTAAGTATGTCATCCTAATCCCTAGTTTCCAACACTCTCCCATTCATTACTACCACAGCTCCAGCATTACCATCATGGTGCATAGAGACCATTATCATTAGCATTTTCTGAGAAGCAAATATAACCTGTAATCGTTTTCCAAAGGCAGATATAAATGTAAATTGGTGATTGATATAAATGATGGGAGCTGGCAGTTCCTCCTTGGATGCGTGGGATTCTCTCTCTCTCTCTCTCTCTCTCTCTCTCTCTCTCTCTCTCTCTCTCTCTCTCTCTCTCTCTCTCTCTCTCTCTCTCTCTCTCTCTCTCTCTCTCTCTCTCTCTCTCTCTCTCTCTCTCTCTCTCTCTCTCTCTCTCTCTCATTTTTTCACAGGTTTTATAGGGTTTCGTTAAGTGTTTCTGCCTTTATTTACAGGCTAAGTGCTGTAACCTATATTATTTCATTTGAAAGCCTTTTCATTGCTAAAAGACATTCAGACAAGGAATAGGATGAAGTTGGAGCCATCTATGGACCAGTGATTTGTTTTGGTCAACTAACTTTGTTTAATCGATGTCATGCCACACTAACATGTTCCAGACTCGAGTCATACTAGACATAAATGATCTCAGATGAAATGATGGTTTTGAAAAGGGTACAGCCAGAGTGTAGTTACTGTGTGTTGCCTGTCTTGTTTTGTAGAAGCCCGCTTATAGCTGACCACGAAGTGTAGCCAAGTGAGGGACCTAGGTAACATCGGCCTGGTACAAGAAAGCTTTGCTGAAATGAGAGACCCGTCCAGTCCGGATCCAGAGGAAAGATGAGAAAGTGGAACATTCTCAAGGTATGAGTGCTCTTGTACTTCGTACAGAGTCCTGCAGCCTCTACTGTCGAGCATATGCGAGATACTTCTACGTGCTGTAAGCTTCTTGTCCATTTTGTTTGCAAGATTTACAAAGTGGATCTTCATAGTCAGTTTGGGGTAAAATTTTACCCCAAGGATATTAACTTCATCAGCGGGTAACAACACTCTCTCATTCATACTTACCACTGCTCCAGGATTATCATCATTTGTGTTTTCTCAAGAGCAAATGTGACTTACTATCGTTAGCTCACGGTTGATATAGCTGTAAGCTGGTGATTAATGTAACTTAGAGCAGCTGGCATTTCCTCTCATGGATAAGTAAATGTCAGGGTAGAGTTATCTTCATGGGATTCTGGGATGAGATGAAGACCATTGAAGTAGACATTCCATAACAATTTTCCATGCACACTTCCTACTCTGTATTTTTATCTCTATTTCTCGCTCTCTCACTATCTGTATCTCTCACTCTCTCTCTTTCTCCCTCTTCTGTCTCTCTCTCTCACCCAGGTGGACGCCACAAACACAGTGATGGAAGCACTGGACAGTCAACGAATCAACGCGGTATTTCAACCTAAGACACATCAAAGGGAATGTTAACATATGAATCATGAATCAACTTAATGTCTATTAGGTTACAGGTAACAACGCCTATCTGTAATGTAATCGTGAAATGTAGTGAGCATAATGATGTTCTTGACAAAGGTCTACTTAGAGCAAAATGCCTGTAAATCACTATATCTTCGTTTAGTATTTGCTAAGTACCCTGGAAACCTCATGAGATGAACCCTCCAACCACCTCTTTCCTTTAGGAGTTCATTATCGTAATGCGATGCCTGGAGGTCGTTCCGAGGGTCAACGCCCCCGCGGCCCTGACCTTGATCAGACTGGACGGTGCATTCTTGATTAACCTGTGTTTCACAGTCCCAGTATTCTTAAAGGTAATATTTATATTAAACTTTTCAGTGCATCAGGAAGGCTGACTATATTTTCAAAATAGGACAAAACTAGCATATGTTTTTTTTTCCTGGGAAGTACTTCCCTAGGTTCAGTAGAAAGGTCTCCTGGCTGACATTCATGCCTTTTCAACAAATTTCTTGAGATATTTCAATTTTGTGGATATGCTGAATATCACAAACCGGGGTGATTTCGTAGTTAGAACCTCAATATGTTAGGTTATGCTGTTTCCACATCCTCCACCTTTCACGTGTTCCGTATGTTTCTGTTAGAGAACACTGGGAACACGGATTCTGACTTGCATACGCCACAGTGTTAATAGCTTGACCTTCATCTATCCACCCTCAATGGCTTAATTCGCGTCTATTCTAGTCTGTTCTAGCCTATGGGCAGCATTCTGGGAAGTGTTCTTATCGAAACATCATTGCTTCAGGAGAGCCTTGTGGCTCCTGATATTTCTCAATATCTGAGTGTCACATTTTTTAGAATTGATTAGGCCAGAACTGAAAGATTTTGTACAGTAAGCCAGCTATTGGTAAACCAATTTTTTGTGAAGGTAAGCCTGTCTAAGTTAAGAAGTTATATGCGTACCAGCAAGTGGTTCCACCTCTCGGAAGATTTTCCAGCTAGCCGAATCAAAACCGACCCAGGTAATTCAGTTTTAAAACACATGCTTAAGAAAGTCACTACATGCCACATTCATGTTCTTTGAATTTTTGTCTAAAATAATTGTTAAGTATTCTAGTAATCTCTGGTGTGATGAGATGAAACAATTATAGCACACAGCTGGTGCTTCAGGGTATCGAAAAAAATAACACCTAGTTTCATTTGTGTGCCCATACTTATCTGGAGTTTGCCTGAGTGGTACAAGTACAGTGTACCTTGATGCACAGAGTGGAATGTGAGTCCTGCTTTGGTCTGAGATAATATTTTCAAAAGCGTACCTTGCGACTGAAAATGCGATTGTAAGCAGTAATGTGCATGAAACAGCGTGGGAAAGAGATTCCTCCCATACTGCAGTAAAGACTCCACAGCATCTTTACCATCAGGGGGAATTCTATTCCCTCCAGCTCGAAGGATCATCACAAAATCAATAATTTCGTCATATAACTGAATGGCTGCCACATCATTAGCATAATAATTTGCAAAGTCTGAACATTCCTTTTTAATTTCTTTCTTGTTCATCTTCAATTGTTACTGAATTTAAATTCAGAAGAAATGAAAATCGGTCTGTGAGTCCTTGAAGACTGACACTGAGTCCTTGAAGACGGACACTGTCTGAGTCCTTGAAGACGGACACTGTCTGAGTCCTTGAAGACGGACACGGTGCCTGAGTCCTTGAAGACGGACACTGTGCCTGGGTCCTTGAAGACGGACACTGCGCCTGAGTCCTTGAAGACGGATACTGTGCCTGAGTCCTTGAAGATGGACACTGTGTTCTTCAATTTCCGTTTTTATTCGCTTTACAATCTCTACCATTACTCTATTCATTTCTTCTTGTGCTGACTGTCCAGGCATTCTTCTTCTCCTTGTTTGTGCAATTGGTATTCACCAATTTCCACAATATTCATTAGCCAAATGTATTGCATTGTGGATAATTTCGTCATTCTTCAAATTCAAGATATGAATAAGTCCTTTCAGAACACAAGAAAATTCATGGAACCCCATTTTCGGATCCTGCAAACGTTTTGAGACTTTCTCCACTGATAATAAAACTGGGTACAAAAAAAGGGAACACCATGTTAAAGGAATAAAGGGCTAACCACTGCCTCTGTGGTGCGATGAGCCGTTCACATAACGTAACCAAGTGACGCTGGTGGGGATGATGTTGGTGAAGTGTTCAGCTTCCAGGTCCTCCATATACAAGTTGGCTAAGACGGCACTGATGGGGGACCTTATTCCCATGCCATAGGTTTGTTTGTAGAGCCTATTATTGAAGAAAAAACAATTGAAATTAATGCAGAGTTCAATCAATTCGACATAATCTCCTGGAGGTAGAGGAAGATTGAGGTCCTGATTGACTTTACGCCGTAGAACGTCAATGTTTGTGTGGTGGGTACTTTAGTGAAGAGAGAAGTTACGTCCAAACTACTTAGTTTCTTGTTTCGGATGGGTAGGTTTCTGATGCGGTTGAGAACGTCGCCTGAATGCTTAAGATGAGCGTGACTGATGGTCCCCAGAAGGCAGGAAAGATGTTTGGCAAGAACTCCGGCTTGTTTGTGTGGTGCACTGCCTATACCTGATGTGATAGGTCTGAGAGGAATATTATGTTTATGGGTCTTTGGTTTAAGGTTGCTGGGTATCAGGTACATAAGTTTCTTCCCTTCGCTAACGCGTTTGAGTATTTGTCTCGTTTTGTATAGGAAATATTTGGTGAGTGTCTCCCATTGTTGTGTGCTGATTAGTTCGTATGAAGACTGACCATTCAAAAGGTCCATCATTTTGGTGTTGTAGTCACTGGTGTTGAGAATGACGACTCCACCTGCTTTGTCGGCGGTGGTGACGATAATATTTGAGTCATTGGCGAGGTCCTTAAGGACAGTGATATATCGTTTAGGAAGATTAGTAGAAGAAGGCTTACATAAAACTGCAGTGAGAATGCCCTGTATATAACCCTTCGTGAAGTTATTGTCACTGTGTCTGTGGTTTCTGGTAACTAGGTCGAGTTGATGGTTAGATTTGCTTATGTTAGTGATAAATCTGAGACCCAGACTCAGCGCTTGTTTCTTGTAGTCAGTTAAGGTGCGTGATGATAGGTTCTTTATCAGGGATTCTCGTCCCATTTCCTTCCATCGAGTAAAAGAAATATTTGTCTAACCTGTTTTTATGCTACCCAAGTAATAGCGTTTAACCTTTTACTCATGGGCAAGTTGATTGTTCTACCATAATGTATGAGTACTACTACTACTACAAATATTACTACTACTACTACTACTACCACTAGTATTACACCTCACTCTAAGCTTATATATACCCTCTGTGTCCATGTCCATATTGTCGGTAATTCTACCAACATTAATACATGTACCAGCAAGTGCTGGATGAGATACTCACAACCGAGGAGGAGGTAAAAAAGCTGCTAAATAAACTTGATACCTCAAAGGCGGTGTGACCGGACAACATCTCCCCGTGGGTCCTTAGAGAGGGAGCAGAGACGTTGTGTGTGCCACTAACAACAATTTTCAACACATCCACAGAAACTGGGAAAATACCTTGAGTATAGAAGACAGCTTTGTAGTCCCCATTTTAAAGAAAGGATACAGACATGAGGCACTAAACTATAGAATAACTGACAGGGAGGCAACAACGAGTCACTGTAAGTGACGAGGTGTCAGAGTGGGTGCCTGTGACGAGAGAGGTTTCACAGGGGTCATTCCTAGGACCAGTGCTATTTTTGGTATATGTGAATGACATGACGGTAGGGATAGACTCGAAAGTGTCCCTGTTTGCAGATGATGTGAAGTTAATGAGGAGAATTATATCGGAGGAGGATCAAGCAGGACTACAAAGAGTCCTGGACAGGCTGCAAGCCTGGTCCAACAACTGGCTCCTCGAAGTCTTGAAGATCGGGGAAGTGCAAAGAAGACCGCAGACAGAGTATAGGCTAGGTGGCCAAAGACTGCAAACCTCACTCTAAGAAAAGGATCTCCTGAGGCGCATATCAACCAGATAACTGCTGCAGCATATGAGCGCCTGGCAAACCTGAGAATAGCGTTCCTATACCTCAGTAAGAAATCATTCAAGACAATATACATCCTGACAGTGACACAGAATATATTGGTTGAAGATCTATCCCGCAGACCTTTTTGTATATGATTTTTATTTATTTTACAAACTGAGTTTACGCGTCGTCCTCAAAAAGTGAGTAGTCGAAATCGATTATGCAGCACCAGTTTGGAATCCACACCTGGTCAAGCACGTCAAGAGATTAGAGAAAGTGCAAATGTTTGCAACAGGACTAGTTCCAGAGCTAAGGGAAATGTCCTTCGAAGAAAGGTTAGGGGAAATTTCCCTGACGACACTGGAGGACAGGAGTGTTAAGGAAGACATGATAACGACAAAAGGTGGACAGATACAGGATGCTTCAGAGATGGGACACAGAAACAAAGGGTCACAATTGTAAGTTGAAGACTCAGACGAGTCAAAGGGATGTTAGGATGTATTTAGTCATAGAGTTGTCAGAAAGTGGAATAGTCTTACAAGTGATGTAGTGGAGGCAGGAATCATACATAGTTTTAAGAAGCGGTTTGATAAAGCATATATATATATATATATATATATATATATATATATATATATATATATATATATATATATATATATATATATATACATATATCAATGCACCACTCAGGAACAAGCTGGTATATACAGAGAAAGATCGCAGTCAGCAGGACTCGATACTGCTACTGGGACGGACAAGATTCCCAGGCAGCGCTCTTATCCACTCAGCGTGGTGCTTTGATATAAAAATCGCTTAAAAGGTCAGAACATACAGGAAGAGATTGAAATAGCTTGAATTCATGCTTGAGGCTCACTGCAGTGCCTGGGCTGTGAAAGAAACATGGCTTGTGAACAAGGCTGCCCAGCTTATGTGGCAGGAACAAGCGGATATATACAGAGAAAGATCGCTGTCAGCAGGACTCGTTACTGATATTGGGACGGACAAGATTCCCAGACAAATAACAATAACCCGCACATTAAACATTACAGTGACTGGGGTATCAACATGCGTGGAAATAGACTCACAATGCAATTTTGTCTTTTTCAAGACTTATCGATTAAAATTAAGCTTTATCAAGTCTATTTAACTTGATAAAGCTGATTTTGAGCGAAAACTCTAAAAAAATATTTACTCAGCGCTACGTGTAGGGAAAATTGTGATATGTTCAGAGAAGAGTTCCTGACAGTGACACGGAATAGATTGGTTGAAGATCTATCCCGCAGACCTTTTTGTATACGATTTTTATTTATTTTACAAACTGAGTTTACGAGTCATCCTCGAAAAGTGAGTAGTCGAAATCGAATTGATCTCAGAACACAGAATGGGTAGATTTTTTCCCTTATTTTGTAAGTAAATTGTGGTAGCGCTCGTATCAGTTTTATGAGTAATAAACATTGATGCTAATATAAGAACTTAATGACTGAGCAAAATACAGTCAAAGCTCATGAAATATAAAATACAGTGTTGTAATTTCCTTCTCCCAAAATTTATTTTCGAAAAGTGAAGTTATGTATTTGAAATCAAGGTCGCCAAAGCGAACTTTCTCTTCAATTTACTGTTCGAGTAAAAAAAAAAGTGAATTTATGAGCTTTAGGTAGTCATGGAGAACTATCTAGAGACGAGTCCAGGGTTCCTCAGAGAACCTCTGATTGCAAATTAAAAAATGAAGAATGTCTTACATTTTATGCATGACTTCGATTAATTACGACGTCAAAGAAACAACTCTAGATGGGATTCAAGTTCCAGGTATCGTCGAAATGTTTGAGCTCCCAGATGTTTGGGCGTCTGTGTATTCAGTGAAATTTTATGCAGATAGTGTACATCTATGAAGTTTGCCATCCCATATGTAGTCAGTGAATACCAATGCAATCAGTGAGCATCAGCTCAGAGAGAGACAGAGAGAGAGACAGAGACAGACAGACTGAGACAGAGAGAATTAGAAGGGAAAGAGAAAGGAAGGGAGGGAGGGAGTTTCGGCGGTAGAAAGAAAGGAAGGTAGGAAGGGAAGGCGGGATGGAGAGAGGAGAAGGTCACATCACATGCTACAGGACATCCCTAGAGAAATTTTTGCTACTAATTTCCAGAAATTGAAACCGACGAACCATGAAACTGTTGCTGCAGGACCGCTAAAAGTTAGTCTTGATATGTTGTACAGAAATGTAAGAGATGACTCAGATGTGTTTGCATGCAAAGGACACTAAGAAATTAGTACTCTGATAGAAAATTGGATGAAGTCTGCTAACAGTGCTTTGTGTCTATACAATGTTTTTGTTGAAAATTGCACTTATTTTCTTGAAATGGTGCCATTATGTATGAAAAATATCTAAACTTTCCTTAAAAACTTGTTAACCAAAAAATCAACGTAGTTATATCAAGAAATATTATTCTTAACGAATTTGGAAAAAAAAAATACAAGTTCATAAGCTTTGACGGAAATGACCCTAAAGTGTATAATTAAATTTTCGGAAAGCTATTGATTAGGTATAAAGTATCATGTAAAAGATTGGTAAATATATTTGCATGGAAAAGAAGGCACTTAATCTCAAGCACACAAATAACCCACACATAGGAGAAAGAAACTTATAACGACGTTTCTGTCCGACTTGGACCATGAACTAGTTACACAGTGTGTGTGGGTTATGTATTGTTCTAGTCACGGTATTGTACCTTTTGTTTTTTTATTAACCCATAGGAAAGAACGAGTGTTTTGAACGACGTTGAAGGAAGGATTTTGATTCAAGGAATTAAAGCTAATTTTCTCCTTCGGTTCAAATCTGATTGTTTCCCTCTCACCGAATACTATATCAGCTCTATGGGTTGAGAGCTTCCCAGGAAATACAATAATAAAATAACACGTGGAGCTCATCAAGAACTTTGCCCATTGTTATCCTAATTTTAGCAAATAATTTTGAAAGTGGAATAATCTTTAAAACTGCTAAGTTCGCATATGGGAGATAATTTGGAAATCCCAACACATCTATGACCAACTGCAGATATATTCAAAGGAATATGGTTATGTTGACCAGATAGTCAGTTACGTAAAAATATAATTTTGATGATTAAGACACATGTGCAACATTTGGATATCTTTATTGATGAAACGTTTCGCCCTCACAGTAGCCTTCTTCATTCAAATACAGAGGGATCAGGTGCAGTAGTGAAATAAAGATGGTGTAATCAGTCCATCAGCCTTGGAGAAAAAGTATTTAAAGTGGTCAGTCCCTCAGCCTGTAGAAGAGTTCAGCTATATGGTTTGGGACGACATGAAGATGAAGCATGAAAACGGAGTCATAAATACTATCAGGAGAGGTGGAAGATCTCGAAGACGTTGCAGGGGACGGGATTCACTATTGGTAGTAAGAAGGCAGGTCCCTCTAAAATCCAACCCTTTTCACTCATAACTCGTAGATACGCCAAGGAGAGTAGAAGATATCCCTTGTACCAAGATACCGCTGTGAAAATGGTATAAAATACAGACATGTCAGTATTTTATACCATTTTCATCATAAAATTTTGATAAATGTAATGTATTTATGATATTACAGCGCAATTTATTATATAAGATGATAAAGATCTTAGAATGGACATTAATAATGACCAAAAAAGCACCAAACTATGTCCGGGCATTAGCAGGAAGCTTCATAGATAATTTTTTAATATTACATTATGACAGGATCACTCATGTATTGAACCTCACCTTGAATATGCTTAGAAGCAGTTCTCAAAACACACAAAACGCGAAGATAAAAAATTATACATAAAAAAATAAAGTTTATTTAGTCATTAAGAAATAAACATGATAAAAAACTCAGGACACGAAATTAGTTTTCCCTTAAGAAACAGAGAATATGAGGGCATTTCATTCAGTCTTTTAAAATACTGAACGAGTTTGATACACTAAGACAAAAAAAAAATAATTTGAGATTCGGAGACATGAATGAACTACTTAAAATCCCCAAGGCATTTTCCAAAATAGTCATATTGTTGTAGACTATTTCATGAACTAAATCCGTATGTGTCACTCAGCGATATGCCTAGTTGGGACTCGATACTCTTTGAAAAACAATTGGATTAGATCTTTACAGCCATTGGATTCAGTGCCTGAAAATAGACGCGGAATCATCTTCCATAGGGTTGACTAAAGCAGGAAAAATTGAATCCACTAATTTTTACAGAGGTTACTGGCACCGGTGTGCTTAATAACTGATCTACCCAGTCCCTCAGATTTTTCTTAAGAAGCAGACGAAGGAGTGAGCGGAAGGAATACGTGAGTGAGGGTTCTTTCTCTGTGGCTCACGTCGTGGGTAAGGTGTCTATTGAATAAATATTTAGGTTCTGTGGAATTCCAAAGGCACAGAAGCAGTAGAAGTTATCAGTAATAGTAAAATTGGCTGTACCATTAGAAGTAGGAGACGTAAAACCAGGAACAGCTACAAAAACAACAACATTAAATTTATTAATAATTCCTATGCAGGACTTACTAAGCCCTATACATATTTTCCAGTACGGTTTAGTAATATTCTGTATCTACTTTTTTTTTAAAGTCACAGTCGTATTCTAACTATTCCTTGAACCTTCCTCTTATACTCCCTTTCTAGTTTCAACCTCGTCCACTTCATTCCACCTCTACCGCTCCATACCTCCCTCTTCTGTCCCATTCCCTCCATTCCTATTTTCTTCCCTTCATCCCGCCACCACTCTCACTGCCTCTATATTTCCCACTCCATTCATCCCTTCTTCCTTCCTTCGAATTCCCATCACTCCTTTTCCTCCGTCTCTCCAATTCCTCAGTTTCTTTTATCTCACCTTGCATCCCTCCCACCTCTCACCATCCGCTCATTTTTTCATGTCTTCCTTACCCGCTCGATTCCTCTCTCCTAGACCTCGGCGTTTGCTTCAACCAAATAAAGATTTTTCCTCGGGCATCCATAACAAGGTTGCAGCAGTCGCAATCATCCTGGTCTCCTCGCTAATGCTTCTCCCTCGAAGGGTTGAGCGAGACAACAGGCACTGTTGTGGCTTCTTGCTTGTGTTTGTGTATCAGGAGGAAATGGAAGTGTAAAGATGGAGGAAAACAGCCTATTATTTTTTATTCAGCAAATTTGGACAAATCAGCAATGTGCTGCGCCCCAATTCTAGGATAGTTACATTGTAGGTTAGAAACGTCGTTTTAAGTCTCTTTCTGTTATGTGTGGGTTATTTGTGCGCTGAGTCAATCACCGAAGCTTGAAATTAAGTGCCTTATCTACCATACGTTTCAGTTTCATTGACCATCTATCCATCAGTAGACTCCATTCTCACTATGGCTCTCCACTTGACATCAGCAAGAGATACCCAGCAGTGTTGTGGGCATCTTACAGCTGATGCAGTATTAAGTTTAAAGCCCATCGTCTACACGAGGATCATTAAGTAGCGATTTACATGAAAAGTAAAATAAATAATAATTGAGTAAAAACGGGAAAAAGCATTTTCGGCGAATATAAGCTGGTATATTATAATTTGCTACCTCTTTAAGGGGGGCTCCTTGACGAGGTAAAGAGGCTATCGGTCTGAGGAATTGGACCTTTTGGTCTTCTTCCTCAGACCGAACCTAATTACCCCCCAATCCCCCTCCCTTTTCCCATCTTCCCCATCCTAACTTTTCCCTTTCCTCCTCCCCCTCCTCCTCATCCCTCCCTTATTTCCTTCCCATTTTTAACCTGGGAGCTTCCCTCCACAGGCATTCTAGTTCCTAGGTAGGGGGAAGGGTACCGTGGTCCATTCCTATTCCGTTGAGGTTCTTGGCGGTGGTGTAGTTTGCCATGGAATCTGGATCGCCTGGGGATGTCCCAATCCCTCTCCGGTCTCCCGGGGGGTGGCCTTGGGTATCTTTCGGGCGACGGGTGTATCTCTGGAGGCCACCTTTCGGATTCCGGGGGTGGTGGCCGAAGGCGGTATGCTTTGTGGCGGATATCCGGCCGCCCTCTCTTTTGTCCGCCGAGGTGGCTCGGTGGATGTGAGGTTGCTATCCCGGATTGCTGGTTTACTGGCATGAAGGGTAGGGTATGGCACGGGTTCCATGCAGCATCTGCACTACTTGCGGTGTTGAGGTCTTCTTGGGCGCGGAGGGGGATTTACGCCCCTTTCATTCCTCCTAGGAGCTATTCCTCCTCGTTGCCCCCTTTTTTTATTCTTTTTTTTATTTTTATTTTATTTTCTTCTTTCTTATTTTTTCTTAAAAACAAAAAGAAAGAAGTAACCTAACCAAGGATGCCCTGATCCGTGACTCTACCCCCGGGTCCCTTGATACCGCACCTAGTTCTGACCCTACCTTGTTAATGGATAACTCTTCGGACAACCCTAATACCCCTGTACCTGAAGCAGGTGCCAGTTCGTCACCTGCTTCAGGTCCCAGGGACCCGACTGGCCCTTTCAATACATCTGACCTTCGCTCTTCTCTGACCTTGATTCCGGCTTCTCCCTCGACGGTGCGGCAATTTTCGAATCGCTCGCCCGTCTCACATCGGACCACCCCTGGTCCCACACCCAAACGACCAAGACCCACACATGACGATTCGACACTTTCTTCTCGTTCATCTCAGAAACGACAAGCTCGTCACACACTCCCCTTAAACTCTCTGTTTCAACCTACTCAATGGACAAAATTTTTTACTCTGCGACCGACTTCTTTTAATACCTATCTTTCAGACCATAGTATTGGTAAAGCTCTGCTACGCCATGTTGGTAAAGACATCTCATTTCACGCTCTCAAGAGCGGCACTCGCATCATCACGGTCCAGAATGCTGGCCAAGCTCGCGATCTTTCTATTCTCACAACCATAGATACTGCTCCTGTTACTATTGACAAGCACCATTCCCTCAATTCTTGTTGTGGTTCTGTCATTTTGCCCCACACCATTGTCCAACGGAATTTCCAGAC
>WNWK01006615.1:14312-103680 GCA_009830355.1 Cherax destructor | reverse complement strand
TGTCATCTGTGTAGGACCCATCCTGCTTAAGTAGGGGCCCAATACTGGTTGTTGTTCTCGACTTTGATTTTGCATAGGAAAAGAAATACTTAGGGTTTCTTTCAATTTCATTGATGGCTTTTAGTTCTTCCCGTGTCTCTTGATTCCTGTAAGATTCCTTTAGTTTTAATTGATGTTTGCTATTTCTCTGACTAGTGTCTCCCTACATATTTCAGAGATATTGGCCTCCTGTAGCCGCTCCGTTATTCTTGCCTTCGCCTGTATAGGAGCGCCTCTCTTTCTAGTTTGCATCTTCTCCTCCTTTTCCTTAAGGGAATTTGCCTTGAGCAAACCTCAAGTACCACAGTTAATTTGTTCTAGACATAGGTTGGGATCCGTGATGCTTAGACAATCTTCCCAGTTTATATCATTTAGGACTTGGTTTACTTGGTCCCACCTTATGTTTTTGTTATTGAAGTTGAATTTGGAGAAAGCTCCCTCACGGCTGATCACATTTTGTTGATCTGGGGCTCCCCGCATGCATGTCTGGACCTCTATTATGTTGTGATCCGAGTATATTGTTTTTGATATGATGACATTTCGTATCAGATCATCATTGTTGGTGAAGATGAGGTCCAGCATATTCTCTAATCTTGTGGGCTCCACTATTTGCTGGTTTAAGGTGAATTTGGTGCAGAGATTTAAAAGTTCATGCATGTGTGAATTTTCATCTGAGCTGCCTCCTGGTGTTATCTCTGCTACCACATTGTTTGCAATGTTCCTCCATTTTAGGTGCCTGAGGTTGAAATCCCCCAGTAGCAAGATGTTGGGGGCAGGAGCTGGAAGATTTTCCAGACAGTGGTCAATTTTCAGAAGCTGTTCCTGGAATTGTTGGGACGTTGCATCCGGGGGCTTGTAGACAACCACGATGACCAGGTTTTGATTCTCGAACTTTATTGCTAATACTTCAACTACATCATTTGAGGCATTTAGTAGTTCTGAACATATAAGTGACTGTGATATACAGGCCAACCCCCCCTTTTTGCCTGTTCACTCTGTCACACCTGTATAGGTTGTAGCCCGGGATCCATATTTCATTGTCCAAATGATCTCTTATGTGGGTCTCTGTGAAAGCCACAAACATAGCATTTGACTCTGTAAGCAGTCCACGAATGTAAGGTACCTTGTTTGTTGCTGGCTTTAGACCCTGTATATTAGCAAAGATGAATGTAGTTGGATTGGTGGTATTAGTGGTATGGGGGGGGGTCTTTTTTTCCTGGCTCTAATATCTGTTGTAATGGAGTGGAGGCCACTGACTGTGATTCCACTCTACGGAAGTTCTGGCCACTTCCCTATAACATTCAAAACAGCAAAGATGATCTTCATCTCAAAACCCAACAAGAACAACCGTAACCCAGAAAACTACAGACCTATCTCTCTACTCAAAGTCGCTGGCAAAGTCTTCAAAAAAATCATCTCCAACAGACTAAACTACTACATGGAATTCAACCACTTCTTCACCGAAAAACAGTTTGGGTCAGGTCCCACCGGGGAACACAGCATGCTATCAGCATCATCTATGATGCGGTAGATAGCCTGAGGAACCAAGGAAACCTGGTCCTAATTGCAACGAGGGACGTTCACAAAGCCTTCGACAGCCTCTGGCATGATGGACTTATATTCAAACTTGCTGATCTACCAGACCACATCTGGACCTTTCTCAGGCTCATATTCAATTTCCTAGCAGGAAGAAACATTATCCCCAACTTTAATGGCAAATCTGCAGTCCCATTCACCCCAACAGTTGGAGTACCACAAGGCTCATCCCTTAGCTCCATACTCTTCAATATCTATGTAAATGACCTCTCACAACCAGAACACAATGATACCATCATCACCCAAGTTGCAGACGACGTGATCCATGTAGTGTCATCCACCCCCATAACAGGTGCAACAAAATACAGGAGAGTAATAGCGAAAATGAATGAGGAATTACGAAGAACAGCTAACTGGGAGAAAATGTGGAGAATCACGACTAACCCAGAAAAAGTCCTCATCAGCACCATCGGCTGTCTCCCATCAACCATAGAAGACAAAGGAGGTATCTCCATAAGAGGAACACGTGTCGATATCAGAAACCCTAACAAGATGAGATCGACAGATTACTTAACTCCACTTCTCACGTCTCTAAAAAAGTGAACCCTATTCAGATTCAAAGAAGCCATCCCCCCCACATCAAGAAACACATCTACAAGATGATGATCAGGCCATTGTTGGAATACCCTTGCTTACCCCTATCACTAACAACTAAAACCAACAGGCTGCGGCTTCAGCGTGTCCAGAACAAAGCCCTCCGCTTTATCACTGGAACCAGATTAAGGGACAGAATCAGAGTGGAAGACCTGCATGCACAACAGGAAATCGCTGCAATAAATGTCAGGATAGATAAACTAACGAAGAGACAGCTATATGACATGCAAGAACTCTTATGTACCTGATAGAGAAAACCCCCCCCCCATCCAGTAAACACTACCAACTATGTCATCAATACACCTCCCCACCAAACCCAAAGAATGACTCTGCAACAAAGAGTTAGGCGCTACATTCACAACGACAACTACCCACGACCAAGAATCCTGAGTGATCTCCCCGTCGAACCAGAAGAGTGGATACCACCAGACCCAGTCTACGTTCAACAACATAGATAAATACTCCCCATTTATGGGTGACCTACCTGTACCAAGCTACATCTTACAACTAACATTGTAACACCCACGAACTTCCTATTTAGGACACCACCTTAGAAACTGCGTGAACAGCTCTGGGCTAGCCACCAACAACATCGAAAGCCCAGCAACTACCACCTGTTGCAACAGAAACTGCTCGACCAGCTCCGGGCTAGCCACCAACATCATCGAAAGCCCAGCAACTACCACCTGTTGCAGCAGCCTTGCCTCAAAAAAAAAAAAAAAAAAAAAAAAAAAAAAATCATATGCATTCTTCCAACTCAGCAGCATGCTGTGATACAGCAGTATACCTGTGTGCAACTGATGGGCTGAAGGCATACCCTCCTCATAAAATTTACTTATGTATAACTCTACATACACGCACACTTATTATGTTGCACCAAAGTGGATAGACCACTTACCTTTAAAACCCTAACCTCCCCCCCCCCAACCATTTCCCAATTTCCATCCTTACCCATCCTTCTTCCTTCCCCATCTTACCGACGCTCAGGTCAAATCAAGAAGAGGCAAGGAAGTTGCATGCCGATCTTGTTAAGAAAAATGCCTGGAACCAGTGCTGATTGTAGTGTTAGTGATTTTAAGGCCAGCAGAGGCTGGTTTGACATATTTAAGAAGCGCAGTGGCATACACAATCTGGTAAGGCATGGTGAGGCTGCCAGTTCAGACGAACGTGCGGCTGAAAAATTCATAACCGAATTTCAGGACTACATAAAGACTGAAAATCTGAAACCTGAACAAGTGTTTAATTGTGATGAAACAGGCCTGTTTTGGAAGAAAATGCCCAACAGGACCTACATTACTCAGGAGGAAAAGGCAATGCCAGGACACAAGCCTATGAAGGTTTAGTTAGTTAGTTTAATATCTTTATTATGTACCCCATACCCATCCTGTGGGCGGTAGTCAAAAGATTACAGAGGTACATAATCGGTCCAGGGACTGGACTGCAAAATTTTGATAGCTGAACAAGTTACAGCGGTAATGAACTAGATCTGGTCACAATCATGACAAGTTACAAAGGTGATGAGCTCCAGGTAGAGCTGGTCACAATCATGTCAAGTTACAAAGGTAATGAATCATAAACACGTCCATACATGGTTACAATCATAAACAAATTACAGAGTAATGAGTAATTAAAAAACATTCTAGGGAATTCAGCCTTTGAAAGACAGGCTAACTCTCTTGTTTTGTTCTAATGCTAGTGGGGATTTTAACCCTTTCGGGGTCGGAGCCATACTAGTACGTTTTACGAGCAAGGGTTGGTGCCGTAATAGTACGCCAAAATTCTAGCGGCCACAATTTAAGCAGAAAACGTCTGGTAGGCATACATATGAAAGAATGGGTCTGTGTGGTCAGTGTGCGCAGTATAAAAAAAATCCTGCAGTACACACTGCATAATGAGAGAAAAAACTGACCGTTTTTCGATTAAAACAGCGACTTTGCAGTCGATTTTCGTATGGTATTTATTGATGTATTCTCGTTTTCTTGGTCTCATTTGATAGAATGGAAGATATATTACAGAAATAGAGATGATTTTGATTGGTATGACAATGACCTTGAAATTGAGCTCAAAGTAGCGAAAATGTTCGATTTTTGACGATGTTCAAGAGTAAACAAATCACACCATGCGTCCAATACACATCAACTGGCGAGTCTTATATTCATGCACAAGTGCTCTGATATTATTTATACCATTTTTACAATGATGCAGTTGTATACATAACAGTAAATCTTCAATTTTTTGTGAGAATAAAAATTCAAAATGAAAAGCAAAAGTAATGGAACAGGGGCCTGGAGACGTGACTAATGAACAGAGAACATGTTATTTTAGTGCCAGGAATGTCTGCCTTGTTTACTCTGGACCCTATTTTGAAATTGGCATCGTTTGAAATTTGTGTTTAATTGGAAAATTGCCATTTTCTGACAACTATTTTGGGTAGATGAAATTGGTAAATAGGCGGTTTCTTGTACTCAATCGATAGAAGAAATGGAGTTCTAGCGAAATAGCTATAATTTTAGGAGACTGAAACATTGGAATTTGTCGAAAATAGGGCTCAAAGTGGGCAAAATCGCAGATGCGTAAGTGTCATGGCTACCGCTAACTTCGCGAAAGCATAATTTTGTTAGTTTTCGATCAAATTTCATAATTTTGGTGGCGTTATGATCGGAAAAAGATTCTCTATCATTTCATAAGAAAAAAAAAAAATTTCCAAAAAATTTTCGACCCCAGAAACACTTTCCTGAGAAGGCCTATCGACCCCCAAAGGGTTAAAGTGAAGCCTTTACTCATGTATCACTCAGAAAATCCCAGAGTGTTCAAGAAACACAATGTCGTCAAGAATAGATTGTGTCTTGTGGAAAGCTAATAATAATGCATGGGTCACAAGGCAAATTTTCAAAGAGTGGATCCATGAAGAGTTTGGCCCCAGTTTGAGAAAATACCTCCTGGAAAATATATTGGACCCCAAGTGCCTCCTGTTACGGGACAATGCTCCTGCACATGCTCAAAACTTGGTAGACCTACTGTGTAACGACTTCAGTTTTATAAAAGTGAAGTTCTTGCCTCCTAACACCACTCCTCTCCTCCAGCCCATGGACCAGCAAGTCATTTCTAACTTCAAAAAACTCTACACAAAAGCAGTGTTTGAAAAGTGCTTTGAAGTGACCTCGGACACTGAATTGACCCTAAGAGAGTTCTGGAAGAATCACTTCAATATCTACAACTGCATAGGCCTTATAGGTAAAGCTTGGAAGGGAGTGACTTCCAGGACTTTGAACTCTGCTTGGAAACAATTGTGGCAAGATTGTGTCCAACAATCTTGTGGAAGGTATTGTGGCATTGGGCAAGTCCCTGGGGTTGGAGGTGAGTGGCGAGGATGTGGAAGAGTTGGTGCAGGACCACAATGAAGAGCTAACCACTGAAGAGCTGGAACTGGAACAGCATCAGACCAGAGTTCAGGAACTTACTTCACAGGAGGAGGAATAGGGAGTGGATGAGGTGCCTTTTTCAGAGATTAAGGAAATTTGTGTAATGTGGTAAAAGGTGCAGGCATTTGCTGAAAATTATCACCCTGAGCAAGCTGAAATAAGCCATATCTGCAACATGTTCAGTGACAAAACACTGTCCCATTTTAGGGACATCTTAAAAAGGCACCAGAAACAGAGGACTCTTGACAGTTATTTTTTTGAGACAGGGGTCCAGTGACTCTCAAGCTGGTCCTAGTGGCATTAAAAGACAAAGAAGGGAAGTAACCCCAGAGAGGGACTTGTTACCTGAAGTCCTCCCTCCCTCACTCCTCCTCCTCCTCCCTATCTTCAATAAAGGTAAGTAAAAATTTTATTTTATATGTTTATTTAAATGTGTATTTAAATGTTTGCATTTATTTTTTATTAACTATATTATGTATACAGTGGTACCTCGGTTAACGATATTTTTTCATTCCAGAATGCTGTTCAAGTGCCATTACCAAACGAATTTATTCCCATAAGGAATAATGTAAAATAGACTAGTCCTTTTAGACCCCCCAAAATACACTTACAAAACATTTAAAAAAATAAACTTACATAAAAGGGCGAGTTTGGGGACCATCGTTAACCGAGGTACCACTGTAATTGTTTTCTGTATTTAAAACTATAGTTATTCTTTAAAAAATGTATTTTTTGTGAATATTTTTGGGTTTCTGGAATGGATTAATTGTATTTCCATTATTTCTTATGGGAAATATTGCTTCGACTTTCGAACGTTTCATCTTTAGAACTAGCTCCTGAAACAAATTAAGTTCGAAACTCGGGGTTCCACTGTACATTTTTCTCATGCCTCCTGACAGCAGGAAGGGCTTAATTGGATTTACATTATTTCTTATGGGAAATATTGCTTCGACTTTCGAATGTTTCGACTTTAGAACTAGCTCCTGGAACGGATCAAGTTCGAAACTCTTGGCTCCACTGTAATAATAATTTGTAATACAGTGGTACCTCTACTTACAAGCAGCTCAAATTATTATTATTATAATCAAATAGAAGCGCTAAACCACAGGGGTTACAAGCAGCTCAAAACTCGAACAATTATGTAAGTGTATTTTTGTAGGTGCTTTTGTAAGTGTATTTTTGGGGGTCTGAAATGGATTAACCTAATTTTCATTATTTCTTATGGGAAAAAATTCCTTCGGTATTGGCACTTGAACAGCAGACTGGAATGAATTTTGCTTGTAAGTAGAGGTACCACTGTATAATAATAATTTGTCAGAGCATCATTCCTTCTAAAAATTACATGAGAATGGAAGTGTTGGTCTTTATTTATTCTACTGTACCACTGTGGAGACAACTTGTACACAATGTGAGGTGTTTGTATGAACGTGTATCAACCATAACCAGACAGTTTGTTTACATAAGTACTCTGCAGCTCTGTCATTTTACTCTCTCTCTCTCTCTCGTTTATTCATTTTTATTTCGCTTACTCACCTCTCACCCTACATTAAGACTACAAATATTTTAAGGTAAGTAATGAGTGTACTGTATAGTATGCATTTTATCACTCTAGGGCACTTTAAGCGTCGTAGTATATTATACATAGACAAAATGCTTTTAATGTTTGATGAAATATTGAATTGCTATAACATAAATGACATATCAGGACACGAGTTAATTATCTGAAAATTCTCTGACTAAAAGCATTGTCAGAGAGCCACTGGGGCGATAATCCCAGAAACATTTACAAATAACACAGTACAAGTCACAGGTCATGTGAATCTTTGTCATTAATTTATGCCCACATTATCTGCTCACATTCCACCCCAGGCAAGTAGAGTTCCAAAAGGATCACTGAACGATTAGATGTGGAGGAATGTAAAGTCAAAAATACCATTTCTTATGACTTAAAATTAAATGTCAGATGGCACTTTAAAGCTAGTAGAAAAAGGTGTAGCACTGTTATTTCTTCTTCTTCTTCCTTGTGCCCTATTTCAAGCTACTTCCAGTGCTGAAACCGAGCAAAGTATCTCTATTTTGGAAGCATGTCTTTCATTCTATCAAATGGCCAATAAAACCATAAAAAGAATCCTAGAAAAACCTGAAAGATGCTATTTTAAACCAAACACAGAGTCAAAGGTTTGCTGTTCTATCATACACTGCTTGGGCATGATTTTTTTTTTATACAGTACACACACACTGCACAGACCCACACTCTAATTTCTAGGCCAAAATTTACTGATCACACAGAATATTTGAGGGTGCTGTGCTTAAAGCATAGATTTATGTGAGAAACACTGGCATTAAGGGGCCTCCTACGCGTACGCCGCGTGTGAGGAAAAATATTCGAAAATTTTTGAAAATTGAGTTAACCATATTGAAAAATAGAGTAACTCTCTGGCTACGCAATGGTACAAGAATCATTGTTCTACGACATTCCTACAAGGAATTATGGTCGTTTATAACACACATGGTGACGTCATCAACCGATGTAGGTCGGCTGACATTTCACGAATTTTCGTATTTTTTTCCCGATTTTTTTCCTTAATTTCTTGTAGTATTCTTACTTGTATAATAATTGACGATTTGGCATCATAACAGAGTGGGCGGGGATTATCCGAAGACTTCCAGCCAATCAGGAACCTTCTAGAACATTTGATTGAATCAGCAGAAATTCCTGTCTCAGGATAGCCGGGGAATATGCTTCATTATAACGCTATTATCAATACTACGGCTTTTATATCTATCACAATTGATATATTATGACATAATAGACAATATAAATAACAAATAAACATAGTAAATACTCCAGAATGAATAATATGTGGCATAATATGATCGCCGCCTGGGACCGCCTCCAAGTATCATATCACATTCCTGGGTGTGGGTGTTCCTGGGGTGTTACCCTGGGCCCTCTAGGGGACTTGTATTAAAGAAATCGAACAGGGCTAACTATGATATACACTCGTAATGCAAGATAAAGCTGAGAAAAATGCTATTTTGCTCCAGGAAAAAAAAAAATTTTCCTTGCGCGACCTTCCGCGTGGATTATCTCAGAAGTAAGTTATTCATCTATATATTGGAGTGGAACCGTTAATAATCATAGGAATGAAATGAAACTCACAGACAACATAAAAGAAAGGTTGTATTAATTAATGATGATTAGTTTTTTGAGATATCTTAATTAGTTTTTGATTTATGTGAGGTAAAAAGTCAGATATTTTCCAACATGTAAAAAACACACAAACTTTATTTTTTTTAAGCATGAAGATAAGGATAAATTACAGAAAGGTGATCATTATAATTTCAGATTAACATTGTTTTATGCGTAGGTGAAGCCAGAACAGCTTCAACAAGTCCCACTACGACTCCGGAATTTTTTTATATGTGATGTTTGGTAAAAACTTGATAAATATTTTTTTTCTCAGTTGTTTGTTGGCCGATCTTTTTGAAACTTGATACAAGTCAACTAGAAAGGTGCTTCTTTACGTATAAAAAAATGAAAGAAATCGAACGAAAATTAACGAAACAACATATTTATCGACCATGACCGCGGCGTACGCGTAGGAGGCCCCTTAATAACGTGGTGCTACAAGGGAGACAGTGAAAGGGTTATATGAGAAGGTGGTTGTGATCAACAAACATTTTGAAGGGCAATAAATAATCCAAGGGATATTTTTGTAATAGTAATAGACAGAATTATTTTACTGCAGTGCAATAGTCTTAAATTGATCAAATTAAAGGCTACTATAGAAGTGAAATAAGCCAAACCATCAATTTTATCAATTCATCAACAATTTCAGCTGACCTTTTGCTTCTGGACGAGGAATATCTCCATGCGTCTGCGTTGGGTGTCATCCATGTCCAGCTCCTGAATGCACTTAAGCAGAGACTCGAGTGACATGGCACCAAAGCTGCCAGTCGCTCCAGTGCTGGCTTTTCTTTGGGGAGTACTGAAGGAAGAGAAAATAAAATGATGAATGATAAGAGCTTCAGGTATAAACTTCCGAAGGTCACATATGCTGCACATGAAATATCTATTGTATACTATACTCTAAATAATTTTAAGATTTGAGAATTAAAGAAAATTTTCATATAAAAAAAAAATTTCCAGCGACAGGCACACAAAAAAACTGTTTGGTACCGTATTTAACTCTGACTGTTTCAGTCGTATATATACGTCTTACGAGCCACTGTTTCGGAAGTATATATAGTACTCACAAATTCTAGCGGCTTCAAATCATGCAGGAGAATGCTGGTAGGCCCACATGTGAGAGAATGGGTCTGTGTGGTCAGTGTGCGCTGTATAAAAAAAATCCTGCAGCACGCAGTGCATAATGAGATAAAAAAAACTGACCATGTTTTTAAATTAAAACACCGTCTTTGAGGTGTATTTTTGTATGGTATTTATGGTTGTATTCTCTTTTTTATGGTCTCATTTGACAGAATGGAAAACATACTACAGAAATATAGATGATTTTAATTAGTTTCATGATGAAAACAACCTTGAAGTTGAGCTCAAAGTAGGGGAAATGTTCGACTTTTTGCAAATGTTCAAAAGTAAACAAATCACGCCACGCATCCAATACACATCAATTGGTGAGTCTAATATTCTTTCACAAGTGCACCGATATTATTTATATCATTTTTACAATAATGCAATAGTCTGCCTAACGGTAAATCTTCTATTTTTTTGTGTGAATAAAAAATAAAAATAGAAAGCAAGAGTAATATAAGAGGGGCCTAAAGACGTGACTAATGAACAGATAACATCTTATTTTAGTGCCAGGAATGTCTGCATTGTTTATTCTGAACCCTATTTTGAAATTGACAACTTTTTTATTTTGCATGAAATTGGCCAAACTGCCAATTTCTGATCACTTTATTGGGTAGTTGAAATCGATAAATTGGTGGTTTCTTGTACTCAGTCGATAGAACAAATGGAGTTCTAAAGAAATAGCTATGAGTTTGGTCGACTGGAACAATGGAATTGACCCAAAATAGGGCTCAAAGTCGGCGAAATTGCCAATGCGTATATATCGCAGAGATCACTAACTTCGCGAGCGTAATTCCGTAAGTTTTCCATCAAATTTCATACTTTTGGTGTTATTACCATCGGGAAAAGATTCTCTATCATTTCATAAGAAAAAATTATTATTTGTTTCTTCGAAAAATTTTCGACAACAGGAGAGCACTCAGGATTAGGGGTTGCGACAGTCAAAGGGTTAATTCTAATCAACGTAAAGTACTTCACATGGTACTGCAATGCTAAACACTGAATATAGTATTGATCTACTAGTTAATTCAGTAAACATATCAAACCCTTGATTTAATACATTAATAGGGGTGAGTAGGTGACCAGTAATGGCAAATGTAGACAGAGATGAGATTGTTTTACAGCAATTATTACAATAATGAACAATTTTGTAATCAATAGACCTCATCTTCTGTTTCTAAATCAACTGATACAGCAGATTTTGTTCTGTATTTCCAAAGTCCATCAAATCAAGAGCCATTAAATAGTGGGTTTACTAATGAAAAATTATAATATGTATGATAATTATAATTTAGAAAATAGATCATACAGTATTGCAAATACATCTTCTTTTAACAAACTGGCCATATCCCACTGATGCAAGGTGGCCCAAAAAGAAAAAAAGGGGGATTACCAATAGGCCTGGCTGTCTTCAAGAAGGCACTGGACAGGCACCTAAAGTCAGTACCTGACCAACCAGGCTGTTGTTTGTACATCAGTCTGTGTGTGGCCAGCAGTAACAGCCTGGTTGATCAGACCCTGATCCACCATGAGGCCTGGTCTCAGCCCGAGCCGCGGGGGCATTGTGCCCCAAAACCCTCTCCAGGTAAACTCTAGGTTAGTAAAGTATACAGAAGGGGTTACTAGCCCCTTGCTCCCGGCATGTTAGTCGCCTCTTATGATACACATGGCCTATGGAGGAAGAATTTTGTTCCACTTCCTCACAGAGATAAGAGGAAATAAACAGTAACAAGAACTAGTAAGAAAATAGAAGAAAACTCAAGAGGAGTGTGTATATAAGTGGTACCTCGGTTAACGATATTTTTTCGTTCCAGAATGCTGTTCAAGTGCCATTACCAAACGAATTTATCCCCATAAGGAATAATGTAAGACTAGTCCTTTTAGATCCCCAAAAATACACTTACAAAAGCATTTAAAAAAATAAACTTACATAAAAGGGCGAGTTTGGGGACCATCGTTAACCGAGGTATCACTGTATATGTTTGTACAATGGTACCCCAAGTTTCGTACTGCTCCCAACTCGAACAATTATGTAAGTGTATTATTGTAAGTGCTTTTGTAAGTGTATTTTTCGGGGTCTGAAACGAATTAATCTAATTTACATTATTCCTTATAGGAACAAATTTGTTCGGTAACGGCACTCGAACAGCCTTCTGGAACGAATAAAGTACGAAACTCGGGGTACCATTGCACATGCATGTTTAGTGTGATCTAAGTGTAAGTAGAAGTAGCAAGACGCACATGAAATCTTGCATGTTTATGAGACAGAAAAAAAAAGACACCTGCAATCCTACCATCATGTAAAACAATTACAGTGGTCCCTCGACAAGCGGTGATTCCATATAACGGTGAATTCGTGTAACGAGTGCTTTTTTCGCTAAATATTTCCCTCATGTAGCGACCATTCCCTCGTGTAGCGGCCCATACCAGACCTGTCCGCCTGCCCGCGCCTGCGCAGGATGCCAGTCTAGCATTGTTTACCATTGAGAGAACATTACCAAGCATTCACAATACTTTTGTTGTGTTTATTGCTGGTTCAGTGATTGTCACTGTGAAATACAGTAGACCCTCATTTAGCACGACTATGTTGTGCGTTTTGGGTATTACGCGATTGAAAAATTGCAGCACATTTTTATCTAACACGACGTAAACCTTATATTACGCGATTCTCTGGAGGGGAAAAAATTTTGAGCGCGCGGTCGCCTGCGGTGGGTTAAACCATTGAGTCAGTGAGGGTCCTACTGAGGGTAACTATGAGCCACAACAAGTGTTTAATGCTGACGAGACAAGTGTTTTCTGGAAGAAAATGCCAACATGAACTTATATCAGTCAGCAAGAGAAAAGTGCACCAGGCTTCAAGACAGCAAAGGATCACTTCACCTTGCTCCTTTGCGGTAATGCATCAGGTGATTTCAAGTGTAAGCTCATGGTTATTTACCGCTCTAAGAATCCTCATGCTTTGAGGAAAAGGGAATTTGTTTTTCCTTCCCACAAACTGTAAGTAAGTAAGTTTATTCAGGTATACAGAGATACAGTTACATTGATTATCATACATAGCAGCATATGTGTAGAGAACCTAGGATAACCCAAAAAAGTCACAGAATGGAAATACATAAGTCACTCTGACTTTTTTGGGTTATCCTAGGTTCTCTACACATATGCTGCTATGTATGATAATCTTTGTAACTGTATCTGTGTATACCTGAATAAACTTACTTACAGTTTGCAGGAAGAAAAAACAAATAACCATTCCCTCAAGCGGCCGGCGCTAATGTTGTGGAACAGCGGGGGAGACCACCCGCCTTCCCCTGCTACCCCCAACACACCACCATCCCAGCATTAGTATTCCATACGCGTCAAAAAGAGTCCTCTGGTACAAGCCAGCTGTTTGTAAAGAATAAGAGAGAGTGAATTGTGTTTTGATCTTTAAATTACTATATCTTGTATCTGCCAAGCAATCATGACACCAAGTAGGTATACCAGTGTTGCTCAAAGTGGCAAGAAAAGGTATAAGCATTTAAGTCTTAGAATTAACGAAGAAAACAAAGATATTAGACAAGACATAACCTGTGGCCGTAAAGTGTTACTCTGTACACATAAAAAGATGTAAACATAAGTTTGTGTGACTGACTTACTGAATGACTTGACTGACTGACTGACTGACTTGACTGACTGACTGACTGACTTACTGAATGACTTGACTGACTGACTGAATGACTTACTGAATGACTTGACTGACTGACTTGACTGACTGACTGACTTACTGAATGACTTGACTGACTGACTGACTTACTGAATGACTTGACTGACTGACTTACTGAATGACTTTATTAAAGTTAGAGACACTCAGTACAACCATCGACTTCAGCTCCAGAACCTCTACTATCCACCTCAGCCCAGTAGGGCCACAGCATAACTCCACTCTCTTCACAATCATCCACAAACACCAGCACCCACAATTTAAGGTAAATACTATTATTTCTGTTACATTTGTAGTCTTAAGCAGTAAAAAACAACATAATACATCATGATAATGAACTACATTTACATATTCTCTTTTATTTTTGTAAGATCTGTTGGTCTAAAAAAACTTGTTTGGGTTTTTGGGGACTCCTAGGAACGTAACCCTATTTTTCCCATAAGTTCTTTTAATTATCTAACACGATTTTTAGCTAACACAACGTTTTCAGGAATGTAACTACCGTGCTAAATGAAGGTCTACTGTAAGTCACCATGGGTCCAAAGAAGCTTTCTAGTGGCACCCCTGTGGTAAAGAGAGTGAGAAACACCATCGAACTAAAGGAGGAGATAGTTTAAAAATATGAGAGTGGTATACATGTGAGTGAGCTTGCCAGGATGTACAAGAAAAACACATCTACTATCACCATTATCCTGGCAAAGAGAAATGAAATCATGGAAGCTAATGTTGCAAAAGGGGTTCATATGATAACGAAAAATAGATCGAAAACAGTGGATGAGGTTGAGAAGTTGTTGGTGTTGTGGATCAATGAAAAACAGTTAGCGGGTGATAGTATTTCCCCGGCGATAATTTGTGAAAAGGCAAGGAAGTTGCACACAGATCTTGTCAAGACAATGCCTGGAACCAGTGGTGAAGCGAGTGATTTTAACCCTTTCAGGGTCCAAGGGGGGTCTCCGAAACTCGTTCTCAGGGTCCAAGAATTTAAAAAAAAATATATTATTTTTTCTTATGAAATGATAGAGAATTTTTTTCCGATCATAACGCCACAAAAATTATGAAATTTGATCGAAAACTAACGGAATTATGCTTTCGCGAAGTTAGCGGCAGCCATGACACTTACGCATCAGCGATTTCGCCCACTTTGAGCCCTATTTTAGGCAAATTCCAATGTTTCAGGCAACTAAAATTATAGCTATTTCGCTAGAACTCCATTTCTTCTATCGATTGAGTACACGAAACCGCCTATTTACCTATTACAACTACCCAAAATAGTGGTCAGAAAATGGCAATTTGGCCAATTTCACACAAATTTCAAACGATGCCAATTTCAAAATAGGGTCCAGAATAAACAAGGCAGACATTCCTGGCACTAAAATAACGTCTTCTCTGTTCATTAGTCACGTTTCCAGGCCCCTCTTACATTACTTTTGCTTTTCATTTGGATTTTTTATTCTCACAAAAAAATAGAAGATTTACTGTTATGTATATAACTGCATCATTGTATAAATTGTATAAATAATATTAGAGCACTTGTGCATGAATATTAGACTCGCTAGTTGATGTGTATTGGATGCATGGTGTGATTTGTTTACTCTTGAACATCGTCAAAAATCGAACATTTTCGCTACTTTGAGCTCAATTTCAAGGTACACTTGTCTTTGTCAAACCAATCAAAATCATCTCTATTTCTGTAATATATCTTCCAGTCTATCAAATGAGAACAAGAAAACGAGAATACATCAATAAATACCATACGAAAATAGACTGCAAAGTCGCTGTTTTAAACCAAAAACACGGTCAGTTTTTTTTCCTCATTATGCACTGTGTGGTGCAGGAATTTTTTTATACTGCGCACACTGACCACACAGACCCATTCTATCACATCTAGGCCTAACAGCCTGTTTCTGCTTGATTTGAGGGTGCTAGAATTTAGGCGTACTAGTACGTCAATAACCCCAGGGCATAAGCCGTACTAGTACGTCAATAACCCTGAAAGGGTTAAAGCCAGCAAAGGCTGGTATGAGAGGTTTAAGAAACGTAGTGGCATACACAGTGTTGTGAGACATGGTAAGGCAGCTAGCTCAGACAAACGTTCAGCTGAAAAGTTTGTGCACGAATTCCAGAGGTTCGTAGACACTGAAAAATTTGAACCCCAACAAGTGTTTAATTGTGATGAAACAGGCCTGTTTTGGAAGAAAATGCCCAACAGGACCTTCATTACTCAGGAGGAAAAGGCACTGCCAGGACAAGACTATGAAAGACAGGCTAACTCTTATGCTTTGTGCCAATGCCAGTGATGATTTTAAAGTGAAGCCTTTACTGGTGTATCACGCAGAAAATCCCAGAGCCTTCAAGAAACACAATGTTAACAGGAATAATTTGTGTGTGTATTGGAAGGCTAACACTAATGCATGGGTCACTAAGGACTTTTTCGTGGAATGGCTGACTGGAGTGATTGGCCCTAGTGTGAAGAAATACCTCCTGGAAAAGAAATTGCCACTCAAGTGCCTCCTGGTACTGGACAATGCTCCTGCTCATCCTCACAACTTGGGAGACTATTGGTCTGATGAGTTCAGTTTCATCACAGTGAAGTTCTTGCCTCCTAACACCACTCCTCTCATCCAGCCCATGGACCAGCAGGTATATACCTTACCTTTGAAGAGTTTCGAGAGTATCTACTCTCTGAGCCCGGCCATGGGCCAGGCTCGTCTGGTGCTTGCCTGGTCAACCAGGCTGTTGCTGCTGGAGGCCCACTGACCCACATATCTATCACAGCCTGGTTGATCTGGCACCCGATGAAGATACTTGTCCAGTTTCCTCTTGAAGGCTTCTACACTGGCTCCAGCGATGTTTCGGATATCTTTTGGTAAGATGTTGAATAGTCTGGGACCCCGGATGTTAATACAGTGCTCCCGTATTGTCCCCAGGTGATTGCAAACTTCAAGAAACTGTACACCAAAGCACTGTTTCAAAGGTGCTTTGACGTAACCTCAGCCTCTGCATTGACCCTAAGAGAGTTCTGAAAAGATCACTTCAATATCGTGCATTGCATATGCCTTATAGGTAAGGCTTGGGATGAAGTGACTTCCAGGACTTTGAACTCTGCTTGGAGACCACTGTGGCCAGATTGTGTTGAAAAAGAGGGATTTTGAAGGATTTGAGGCTGGCCCTGACCTTGACGACCCTGTGCCTGTTGTGGACTCTATTGTGGCATTGGGGAACAGCCTGGGGTTGGAGTTGAGTGGTGAGGATGTGGAAGAGTTGTTGGAGGAGCACAGGGTAGACCTAACCACTGAAGAGCTGAGAGATCTTAATCAGGAACAGCAAGAGACGACATTTAAGGAAATTGATTCAGAAGAGGAGGTTGGACAGGTTGAGGTAGTAACGTCTTCAGAGATTAAGGAAATTTGTTCCAAATGGGCTGATGTGCAGACATTTGTTGAAAAACACCACCCTGAGCAAGCTGAAGCAAACCACATCTGCAACATGTTCAGTGACAGAATCTTGCCCCACTTCAGAAAAATGTTGAAGAGTCGCCAGAAACAGAGGACTCGGGACAGTTATTTTTCGAGGCAGGGATCCAGTGACAGTCAAGCTGGTCCTAGTGGCATTAAAAGAAAAAGAAGGGAAGTAACCCCAGATAAGGACTTGTTACCTAAAGTCTTTATGGAGGGGGATTCCCCTTCCAAACACTAACACCCTCCCGCTGTCCTCCCTATCTTCCAGATGCCTGCAACTCTCTTCAATAAAGGTAAGTAAATGTTATTTATTAATCTTTTTTATTATTTAGTATTATGTAGTAGTATTTATAGTGTTAATAATGTTGTTTTGTGTATGTAGAACTATAATTAAAATGTATTTTTTGTGAATATTTTTGGGTGGAGCGGATTAATTGTATTTACATTATTTCTTGTGGGAAATAAGGTTTCGAATTACGAGCAATTTGTGTTAAGGCCTAGCTCCTGGAACGGATTAAGAGCGTTAATCGAGGGACCACTGTACAGGATTTCGTTTTACACTCACTTGGCAGGATGGTAGTACCTCCCTGGGTGGTTGCTGTCTACCAACCTACTACCTAGGATTGCATATAACACTAATATAAAATATACCTGGCACAGTAATATTAACCTAAGAATTATACGGAGTAATGAGGAAAAAACAGGAAAAAGTAAAGAAGGAAAAAAGAATGAGGAAGTAAGGTACTATAGAAGGAAAAAAGAAGTGAAAAGGCAGTAAATTTAGAGGGAGTGAGGCATTTGGAAGAGAGAAGGGAGTAAAGAGAAAGGAAACAGAGGGAGGAGATGAAGTAAGAAAAGATATAGGTGAAGACAAGGGAGGAAGTGAAGTGGGACTAAGAGAAATGTTGAAGGGAGATGAGAGGATGTAGAAGGGAGAGAAAAAAGTGATGATGATGTGTTGAGGAAAGAAGGAACTGATGAGGGCAGATGTGAGGAAGGAAGTGATGAAGAAACATATCTTGTCCCACTTTATTTGAATAGTAATATAAGTAACTTGCTCTATCTTCATTACAATCACTCCATAAAACTGAAGATAACTGAATCAATTTAAATAACATTAATTATTTTGCAATTGTCCTTTTTGTCATTAGCTACCTTTTTTAATGTACTACATGGTACAGTGGTAACATGACTTACAAGTGCCCCAACTTACGAGTTTTCTGAGTTACGAGCCATCGCTCGGTCGATTTTTTGCATTGAATTGCAAGCCAAAATCCGAGTTACAAGCGAGCTTCAGATACACCGCCACTAGTTGGTGCAGCAAACGCCACAACAGTGCATATGGTTACCTCGCCGTGGAAGCATCTCTCTTGTGTTGTGCTTGCATTTTGTGCAGTTATTTTGCCAAATTTCTTTTTTCTAACCATGGGTCCTAAGAAAGTAAGTGCAAAGGACAGTGCTAAGAAGAAAAAGAGGATGATGTCCATTGAATTAACCCTTTGACTGTTTTGGTCGTATATACAGTAGACCGTCATTTAGCACGAGATTATGTTGCACGTTACAGGTATTGCACGATTTAAGATTTGCGACACATTATTATCTTACACGATGTAAAGATGATATTACACGGTTCGGCAGGATGGGAAAAAATTTTAGCGCGCGGTTGCCCGCGGTGGGTTAAACCACTGAGTCAGTGGGGAAGTCCAACTGCTATCCCCAGCCACCCTCACCCACCCACGCATCCCTCCCAGCGTTCAGTTTGGTTCGTACACGTGCAGGACGATAATAATCGGGAAGCTCGCGGTGTTTATTTACATTCATTTCCTCATTTTCATTGCATTTTGATAAATATACCAAGCAATCATGGCACCCAGTAAGCATACAAGTGTTCCAGCAAGTGACAAGAAAAAGTTTAAGCGTTCAAGTCTAGAAATTTCAAAGAAAATCGAGATATTAGATAAGCTTAACCCTTTCAGGGCTATTGACGTACTAGTACGGCTTATGCCCTGGGGTTATTGACGTACAAGTACGCCTAAATTCTAGCGCCCTCAAATCAAGCAGAAACAGGCTGTTAGGCCTAGATGTGATAGAATGGGTCTGTGCGGTCAGTGTGCGCAGTATAAAAAATTCCTGCACCACACAGTGCATAATGAGGGGAAAACAAACTCTGACCGTGTTTTTGGTTTAAAACAGCGACTTTGCAGTCTATTTTCGTATGGTATTTATTGATGTATTCTCGTTTCCTTGGTCTCATTTGATAGATTGGAAGATATATTACAGAAATAGAGATGAATTTGATTGGTTTTACAACGAGAAGTACCTTGAAATTGAGCTCAAAGTAGCGAAAATGTTCGATTTTTGACGATGTTCAAGAATAAACAAATCACACCATGCGTCCAATACACATCAACTGGCGAGTCTTATATTCATGCACAAGTGCTCTGATATTATTTATACAATTTTTACAATGATGCAGTAGTATACATAACAGTAAATCTTTATTTTTGTGAGAATAAAAATTCAAAATGGAAAGCAAAAGTAATGGAACAGAGGGGCCTGGAGACTTGGCTAATGAACAGAGAACATGTTATTTTAGTGCCAGGAATGTCTGCCTTGTTTACTCTGGACCCTATTTTGAAATTGGCATCGTTTGAAATTTGTGTGAAATTGGAAAATTGCCATTTTCTGACCACTATTTTGGGTAGATGAAATTGGTAAATAGGTGGTTTCTTGTACTCAATCGATAGAAGAAAAGGAGTTCTAGCGAAATATCTATAATTTTAGGAGACTGAAACATTGGAATTTGTCAAAAATAGGGCTCGAAGTGGGTGAAATCGCTGATGCGTCAGTGTCATAGATACCGCGAACTTCGCGAAAGCATAATTCCGTTAGTTTTCGATCAAATTTCATAATTTTGGTGGCGTTATGATCGAAAAAAGATTCTCTATCATTTCAAAAGAAAAAAATAATTTTTTTTTTTCCAAAAAATTTTCAACCCCAGGAACACGTTTCCGAGAAGGCCTGTCGACCCCCAAAGGGTTAATCCATCTATGATATTCTTTTTCAAAACTATATAATAAACACGCTTAGTAACATACAAACATGATACATACACCCACAGTATAAAAATTGACATAAATATGAGATTTGTTTACCAAACGGTTGGTGGGAGGGTCGAAAGAATTACGTTTTCTCTAGTCAAACACCAGTAACTTAACTCTATAGCGATTCACGACCCTTGTGGGTTTAGCGCTTCTTTTTTATGATTATAATACAGTGGACCCTCGGTTTTCATCGATAATTCTTTCCAGAATGCTGTTCGAGTGCCATTACCGAACGAATTTGTTCCCATAATGATGAATGTAAATTAGATTAGTCGTTTCAGACCACCCAAAAATACACTTAAAAAACACTTACAAAAATACACTTACATAATTGTTCGAGTTGGGAACTGTACGAAAACTGAGGGTCCACTGTAATAACAACTTGTAATAATAATAATTTGTAATAATAATAATTTGTAATAATAATAACTTGTAATAATAATAATTTGTACAGTGGACCCTCGATTATCGTAAGCCTCGCTCTTCATAAATTTCGCCAATCGTAACGTTTTTTTCATCAAAATATTGCCTCGCGGATCGTCATTTGCCTCACCAATCATTGGTCGTCTCAAACGCATTCATGCGGCCTCCCAGCGTCAACACACACACAAAGGCTATTCAGTGTCAGTGTGCCATTTTGTCTGAGCGAGTGACCATCACCCCATGCGTTGATACAATACATTTCGTAATATTCCATTATTTTTTGTGCTTGCAACTGCTAAATAAGCCACCATGGGCCGAAAGAAAGCTGCTAGTGCCAGCCCTTTGGTAAAGGTGAGAAACACGATAGAACTGAAGAAAGAAATCATTGCAAAACATGAAAGTGGAGTGTGTGTGGCCCATCTTGCCAGGATGTATGGGAAGCCCCATACAACCATCGCTTCCATTGTGGCGAAGAAAAAGGAAATTAAGGAAGTTGTTGCGAAAGGGGTAAATATGCTCACAAAAAAGAGATCGCAAATACTCAAAGATGTTGAGAATTTGTTGTTGGTGTGGATCAACCAAAAACAGTTAGAAGGAGATAGTGTTATGCAGTCGATAATTTGTGAAAAGGCAAGGCCATTGCATGCCAATCTCATACAGAAAATGCCTGCAACAAGTGCTGTTGTTAGTGAATTTAAGGCCAGCAAAGGCTGGTTTGAAAGATTTAAGAAGCGTAGTGGCATACACAGTGTGGTAAGGCATGGCAAGGCTGCAAGTTCTGACAAATATGCGGCTGAAAAATTTGTGCAGGAATTCAAGGGGTACGTAGAGGCTGAAGAATTCCTCCCCCAACAAGTCTTCAATTGTGACAAAACAGGCCTCTTTTGGAAGAAAATGCCAAAGAGGACCTACATCACGCAGGAGGAAAAGGCACTGCCAGGACACACGCCTATGAAAGACAGGCTAACTCTCATGATCTGCGGTAATGCTAGTGGGGATTTCAAAGTGAAGCCTTTTCTGGTGTATCACTCTGAAAATCAGTGTGTTCAAGAAAAACAGTGTCATCAAGAGTAAATTGTGTGTGATGTGGAAGGCTAACAGTAAGGCATAGGTAACGAGGGAAATTTTCTTTGATTGGTTCAATGAAGTGTTTGGCCCCCAGTGTGAAAAAATACCTCCTGGAAAAGAAATTGCCACCCAAGTGCCTCCTGGTAATGGACAATGCTCCTGCTCATCCTCCAGACTTGGATGATCAAATGGTGGAGTAGCTTAGTTTCATCACAGTGAAGTTCTTGCCCCCTAATACCACTCCTCTCATCCAGCCCATGGACCAGCAGATCATTTCAAACTTCAAAAAATTCTACACCAAAGCAATGTTTCAAAGGTGCTTTGATGTGACCTCAGACACTGAATTGACCCTAAGAGAGTTCTGGAAAGATCACTTCAATATCCTCCATTGCATAGGCCTTATAGATAAGGCTTGGCAGGGAGTGACTTCCAGGACGATGAACTCTGCTTGGAGACAATTGTGGCCAGACTGTGTCCAAGAGAATGATTTTGAAGGGTTTGAGGCTGACCCTGACAACCCTATGCCAGTTGTGGAATCTATTGTGGCTTTGGGGAATTCCCTGGGGTTGGATGTGAGTGGCCAGGATGTGGAAGAGTTGATGGAGAACCACAATGAAGAGCTGCAAGACCTTCATCTGCAACAGCAACAAAGTACAGTGGTCCCTCGGTTTTCGTGCATCTCCAAACTCGAACATTTATGTAAGTGTATTTTCGTAAGTGCTGTTGCAAGTGTATTTTTGGAGTTCTGAAATAGACTAACCTACGTGACATCATTTCTTAAGGAAGTAAATTTGTTTGGTAATGGCACTTGAGCAGCATTCTGGAACGAATTTTCGGCGAAAACCGAGGGACCACTGTACGTACAGCTCAGGAAATTGCTTCACAGGAGGAAGAGAGAGGGAAGAAGGTGCCTTCTTCAGAAATTAAGGAGATTTGTGGAGGAACATCACCCTGAAATAGCTGTAGCAAGCCGTGTCGTCAACATGTACAATGACAATGTCTTATTCCATTTTAGGCAAATTTTAAAGAAATGCCAGAAACAGAGCTCTCTGGAACAATTTTTTGAGCAACAGGGGTCCAGTGACTCTCAAGCTGGTCCTAGTGGCATTAAAAAACAAAGGGAAGTAACCCCAGAAAAGGACTTGGTACCTGAAGTCTTTATGGAAGGGGATTCCCCTTCCAAACAATAGTTTAACTTCATCCTCTCCCCTCCTCCCATCTTCCATACACCAACAAGAGTCTTCAATAAAGGTAAGTGTGATATTACTGTTTTATATACTACTTGATTTCTCATTGTTTTCTGTATGTAAATGTAAAAAAAAAAAGAAATTTTAACCCTTTCAGGGTTTTTGATGTACTAGTACGGCTTACGCGCCAGGGCATTTGACGTACTAGTACGCATAAATTCTAGTGGCTTCAAATCGAGGGCAAAAACGCTGGTAGGCCTACATGTGAGAGAATGGGTCTGCGTGGTCAGTGTGCGCAGTAGGGAAAAAATCGGGGAGCCAGTGGTGCATTGTGGGAACACCATTTCAGTCCACCTTGTCCACCATGAATCGCAGCAAGAAACACCTTACTCTTCGGCGAATTGGGACATATTATTCCCCAGTGACAGTTCTAACAGTGATGGGGATGTCAGTGAAGGTGACTTTCAAGGTTTTGACGCGGTTGTAACTGAAAATAATGACCATAATACCGGCAATAGTGAGGAAAACCCAGACGACCCACAACCTTCCATCTCTGGTGCTGTGCCGTCTTGTTCACGTTCAATTGTACCAGAACGAAAGAGGAAATTGTTATTTACTCATATCCAGGACTCAGATGTGAGCAATGGTGATGATAGTGATAGTGATTTTGAACTCCAAGCTCTTCAAAACAGTTCCAGTAGCGAGAGTGAAGTGGAATATTCACAAGTGAAGCGTCAGTATATACGACGGTATATGCGTTCTGGTAGTGTGCCATATGCTCTTCCAAGGGTTAACCCTTTGACTGTCGCAACCCTCAATCCTGAGTGCTCTCCTGGTGTCGCAAAATTTAAAAAAAAAAAAAAAATTATTTTTTCTTATGAAATGATAGAGAATCGTTTCCCGATGGTAAAGACACCAAAAGTTTGAAATTTGATTGAAAACTCACGGAATTACGCTCTCGCGAAGTTAGTGATCTAAGCAATATATACGCATCTGCAATTTCGCCGAATTTGAGCCCTATTTTCGGTAAATTCCATTGTTCCAGTTGACCAAACTCATAGATATTTCTTTAGAACTCCATTTGTTCTATCGATAGAGTACAAGAAACCACCAATTTATTGATTTCAACTACCCAATAAAGTGATCAGAAATTGGCAATTTAGCCAATTTCATGGAAAATAAAAAAGTTGTCAATTTCAAAATAGGGTCCAGAATAAACAATGCAGACATTCCTGACACTAAAATAAGATGTTATCTGTTCATTAGTCACGTCTTTAGGCCCCTCTTATATTACTTTTGGTTTCTATTTTGATTTTTTATTCACATAAAAAATAGAAGATTTACCGTTATGCAGACTATTGCATTATTGTAAAAATGGTATAAATAATATCAGTGCACTTGTGAAAGAATATTAGACTCACCAATTGATGTGTATTGGACGCGTGGCAGGATTTGTTTACTCTTGAACATTTGCAAAAATCGAACATTTCTCCTACTTTGAGCTCAATTTCAAGGTCGTTTTCATCATAAAACTAATCAAAATCATCTTTATTTCTGTAGTATGTTGTCCATTCTATCAAATGAGACCATAAAAAAGAGAATACAACCATAAATACTATACGAAAATACACCTCAAAGTCGGCGTTTTAATCCAAAAAAATGGTCGGAGTTTTTTTTCTCTCATTACATACTGCGTGCTGCAGGATTTTTTTTATACTGCGCACACTGACCACACAGACCCATTCTCTCATATGTGGGCCTACCAGCTTTCTCCCGTTTGATTTGAAGCCACTAGAATTTAGGCGTATTGATACGTCCGAAACAGTGGCTCGTAAGACGTATATATACGACCGAAACAGTCAAAGGGTTAAGAGTACATCTAGGAGTACATCCCGTGGGGGTACAACAGGCACAGATAGTGAAAACGAAGATGATAGTGCTGCAATTGGTATGAGAAATGTGCATGCATCTGGTGGTGGTGGTGGTAGTGGTGGTGCCAGGTGGGAGGCACCAGCAGTGAACCATGCTGCCACCCATGCCGCTGACTCAGCTCAACTACAACAAAGGCCACCCTCACCCACCCACCCACCACACCAACCTGCACAACCACAACCTCCACAACCACCTGTCAATATCCAGTACCCACCAGCAGACCGCCAATGGGATTGGCAGGGAGCTCAGAATTTTATTCCCAATCCCCATCAGTTTGATGAAAGCCAAAGAGGAATACGCCCATCTTGTACACTTGGGAACAATGCCACTGAACTGGAATGCTTTGAATTATTCTTTGATGAACCCCTGATGGATATTATTGTCAGGGAAAGCAACAGATACTACGAGTACACCACGGCAAACACAATACTTTCACCAGGATCACGTCTACACCAGTGGAAAGAAACAACTGTGGCTGAGATGTATCTTTTCTTTGCCACAATAATGCTTATGCCACATGTGTATAAGCACAGTGTCAAATCATACTGGTCAACAGACCGCCTGATTTCAGTGATATTATACCAGTGAATCGATTTGTGCCTGTTACGCATGTTACATTTATCAGACAAAACCAGGCCTGACAGAAATGACAGATTATATAAGATTAGGAATGTGTTTGTGTACCTAAAACAGAAATTCAATATGTATTTTTATCCCTTCAGGAAGCTTGTTATTGATGAGTCTGATTTTATTCAAAGGTAGACTGTCGTTCAACCAGTATATACCAAGCAAGAGAAAACGCTTTGGTATAAAGTTTTTTTGTACTTTGTGATTGCTACAGTGATCTTGTATTGGATATTATTGTGTACACTGGAGGTAATACATTGCAAGATACCAGGAAGTTATTGGGTATCTCTGGTGATGTGGTTAGAACAATGATGGAACCATATCTTGGTAAGGGGCATATATTATGTATACTGATAACTGGTACACAAGCCCTTTACTCAGTGATTTTTTGCGAGTGAACATGACAGATGTGTGCGGTACAGTGCGTGCAAATCGTAAGCATATGCCTAGGTTTGATGCAGGCACTCGTAGAGGTGAGGTGCAGGCATTTGCTGCCAATGACATCATGGCATTTCGGTGGCAAGACAAACGAGATGTCACACTGTTGTCATCAGTTCACCCTAATGAAATGGCAGACAGTGGCAGGGTGAATAGAGAGACCGATGAACCCATTCTAAAATCTGCAGCTGTGATGGACTACACTCTCAATATGCATTCAGTGGACAAATGTGACATGCAGATTGGGTTTGCTGATTGCGTTCGTAAGAGTTATAAGTGGTACATAAAACTCTTTTTCCATATTCTGGACATTTCCATGCTCAATGCTTATAATATGTATAAGCTGAAGACCAGAAACAAACCACCATATGGTGAATTTTGTTTGTCTGTGGTCAGACAAATAATATTCAAGTACCAAGTAATAGCACCTGCAATAGAACACCGCCCACGAAATTATGAACAAATACCCTCTCGTCTGAGGCCTGGTGATCACTACCTAATGAAACTGCCTGCTACTGCTTGCAAGACAAAGGCTCAGAAGAGGTGCCATGTCTGTGCACATACAAAAAAAAACATCCTCAACAACGCAGAGACACTCGTTTTATGTGTGAGGAGTGTAAAGTACCATTGTGCATGACACCATGTTTCAGAGTTCCACAAGCTCCACCACTTCTAGGAACATGTCCAGTGACTGTATATATGTATATATATGATAGAAAAATAGTAATAAACAATCTTTGACATTGTTACTTTTTGTAAACATGTTTTGTAAACAATGTAATGAGAACAAAGTTTGTGTAGTTATTGTGAAGTAAATAACGAGTGAATATTTGAAAAACAGCACTTATATTGGTCTCACAGGCCATGAAAGTTATTTGAAAAAAATATAAAAAAGAAAAGAAAAAAAAAAAGAAAAAACAATTACCGGCCGACCAGCAGTCAGCGATGTTGCCATACGTGGCTCATTTTCTGTCAACTTCAATCATCTATATCTCGGGTTGGTGGTTGTCACTCAGCTGATCGAGACGTGCTTTTTGAAGGCTCCTCAGTTGTTTGTTGGTGGTGACGGTCCTGTTTAGGCTCTTCACTATACAGTGGTACCCCGACTTACGATGGTGCCCAAACACACCCTTTTATGTAAGTTGATTTTTTTAAATGCTTTTGTAAGTGTAATTTTGGGGGTCTAAAAGGACTAGTCTATTTTACATCATTTCTTATGGAGATAAATTCGTTTGGTAATGGCACTTGAACAGCATTCTGGAATGAAAAAATATCGTAAGTCGGGGTACCACTGTATTTTTTTTTTCTTGTGTGCGTGTGTTTCTAGTAATTTCTTCCTATCAAGCGATGTTATTTGACCCATTTCTGGAGAGTTTGCCTGGGATGTCGTTCGCCCCTATTGGGGGACCCCCCTCTGGCCCATACTCAGTTGACAACTGTTTCCTCGCCTCTAGACCATGATATGGATATTGTGTCCCCTGCTGGGATTTATAAACGGGCCCTTGAGGTTGATGATGGAGCCAGGCCCCTGTCTAGCCCTAAGTGCCAGCCAACTTCTTGTCTAGACTGTGTTTCTTCTCCACCCCACATTACCCCAGATGTGATGGTGGTTCTCATGCGTCCCAAGGCTGGTGGTACCCCCTTCACCAATCCACGGGAAGTCACTAATGCCATCAGTGGCTCTTCTTTCGGCAAGGCCTGCATAGACGGGGGTGTCCAGCAACTCGGTAGGGGTGCAGCCCTAAGGCTCCAACTACATCGTAAGTCTTTTCTAGCCAGAAATTTACCACTTAATGCTATCCATGTCCTAGGTAAGTGGAATGTAGTCTGCTGGGAGGTCCGCTCCTCAATCCTTGCTGCTGGTTGTTGTTACGGTAGAATTGGACCGATTTCCTCATCCCTCTCAGATGAGGAGTTCCATTCTGAGTTGGTTTTGAGTGGGGGGATGACTTAGGTTTGCAAGAGGTTTGGAGCCTCTCAACTCATCCTGCCCCGTCTCGTATGGTTCGTGTATGTTTCTCAGGTGCTCTCCCGAAATTTGTAATTTTTGGCAATCTAAGGTTTCCTGTCCTTCCATATACTTTTCCTCTTCTTCAGTGTCGGAAATGTTTCCTTTTTGGGCATGGAGAGTTGTCCTGCCGTGGTAAGGTTAGGTGTGCAAACTGTAGTGGGTTTCACCCAGCAGTCAAAGACGGTGTTGCCTGTACTCGCCCAGCCTCATGCTATTTTTTGTAAAGGGGCCCACAAAGTCACAGGTCTTGCCCGGCATATCGCCAGGCTCTTGATTTGGCAAACTCAGGCAGGGCCCAGTCCCTTTCCCTCGATGAATGTAACTCCAGCCTGAGGTCCGTAAAGCCAGTCACAGTTCGTCAGCCCTTGCCTCCTTCGTCTCCAGCGCCCCCACTAAGGGCTTCTCCCCAGCACCAGTGCGGCCGGGCCACCTGTTCTCCGCAGCTGTGAGGACTAATGTCGCTGTTTCAAACCGTTTTGCAGCTCTTGCAGAACTCTCTCTACCTTCAGAGGATTCCCCACCTCCGGGGCATCATCATCTTCAGGTGTCTTCAGATCCGGCTTCCACTGAGGAAGTTATTGCAAATGCTCCTCCTCGTTCATGACGCATATCCTCCCGTCAAGGTGGTGCAGCTTCGAAATCAACTCGCAGTTTGGTACCCCCCCTTGTCCAAATGGACCTCTTGCCTGACCCAGTGCCTCACTCCTCACAGAAGTCCCCCCCCCCCTCCATTTCTCCTAAACCTCAGCCTGCCACTGTCTCAGGACCCTTCACTGTTGATGGTTCCGATGTTTCACTCTCGCCTGCCTGGGCTTCATTTCTTCGTTCTGTCCTTCATTTGGTGGAGGAAGTGCTTCACTCCTTCCTACAGGGCACCTCTTTTATGACTGCATGTCTCTCGGTTCTCCCTCGCCTCATTGGGCTTCTTAGTTCACACACTTGACTCACTCCCACTCCTCTATTTTTCTTCTCTGGAACATTCGTTCCATATTGGGAAAGCTCCCAGACCTCCAGAAGTATCTGGCTGAGGTACAGCCACTCGTGGTGGGCCTCTCCGAGACATGGTTACATCCTCGTCATTCTGTTCGGCTGTCGGGTTTCACTGTTTATCGCCATCCATTTCTTTGGGAGCCATGAATCCCACAGGTAGGGCCTTGTTCCAAGCCCTCCTCACATCTCCCCTTTCGTTGCTCACACCACCAGGATTGAAGACTAGAGTGGATCCTTACTCAGGGCGAGCTTCTACCCTGGACCTCGTTCTTGGGTGTGGGTATTTCACTACAGCCATTGTTTCTGTAGGCCCCTTCATGGGGAGTGATCATCTCCCTGTCACTGTATCTACCAATGGAGCCCCAACAGTGCCAGTGACGGCAATTCATCCACGGTGGAAAACCACTCAGGCCGGTTGGACGAGTTACAGTAACACACTCTTTGATTATAGCCTGCCTCAAGACTCTCTGTTGGACGATGCCGCTGCATCCCTTCAAGGGGCCATGTTAGAGGCAGGCTCCCATTCATTTCGTCTTTCTGGGAGCTTCTCCCGTTCTCACCCCCGGGTTCCATGGTGGAATGATGAGTGCCTCCAGGCAGTGAAGGCCCGTCGAAAGGCGTGATCACAGTGGCGGCGCCAACCTTCAAGGGCTCTACAGTTGGCTTACCGAAGGGCTGACGCTTTATGTCGGTGAACACTCCTCCATGCAAAACGTGAATCATGGGCTCCTTTCTGTTCTTCTCTTTCTTTTCACACCTCTGCTAGCCGGGCATGGGGTTTCTTCCACTCTATGCTGGGATCACGATCTGTAAGCTCCTTTCCCCTGTTAGGGGATGGTGCAACACCACTCTTCCCTCAGGATAAAGCGGAATTGTTTGCTAGTTTCTTTGGGCCTAAGTTTGCTCTTCCCCCCCTCTACCTTCTAAGGTGATCAAATGGGGTCCTCTGCCCCCTGTAGTACCCAAGGTTGACTGCCAGGTGCTGGCATCTTCCTTCAGTTCTCATGAACTACAGCGGGCACTCTCCCAGCTTTCTTCCCGTTCTTCTCCTGGGGAGGCTAACATACCTTATTCATTCTTACTGCATCTACCCCCCTCTTGTACAGATGCCATGCTGGAGGTTTTCAATGCCAGCTGGTCTCAGGAGTTTTCCCGATGCGTGGAAGCACTCTCTCCTGGTTCCGATTCTGAAGCCAGGCAAAGATAATACCCAAACCCGACTCTTACACCCATTGCTTTACTGCCATGCTTAGGTAAAGTGTTGGAAAGACTGGTGGCCACCCGTCTCTCATGGTGGACTGAGGACATGGCCTCTTATCTGAAAACCAGAGTGGCTTCCGTGAGGTCGATCCACCTCGACTCTTTGCTTCAATTTGTGCAGTTAGTGCATACTTCATTCGAAAACCGGGAGTTCCTTCTGGCTGCCTTTTGGATCTGCGTGGAGCATTTGATTCTGCATCCCACACGGCAATACTTTTTAAGCTAGTCGCATGGGGCTGGCAGGAGCCCCCTCCGTTGGATGCGAACTTTTACAAGGCGAACCTTCCGGGTTGCAGTAGTGACCGATGTCCTCACCCCGTCCTATATACCGGGGAGTGCCCCAGGGATCTGTTCTTAGTCCTCTCCTTTTTTCTATATTACTGTCGGATCTCCCTTCCATACAGGGCATGCATACCCTGGTGTATGCAGATGATGTGGCCCTTATGTACAGTGCCACTACTTTGCTGGCTGCACAAAAAAAGCTTCAGCATGCCCTACAGTGCATAACATCATGGGCTGCCACTTGGGGTTTGGAGGTTAGTGTCGCCAAGTCCCGGCTCTTATGTTTTACTCTACTCTTCCATCTGTTTCATTAGGTCAGACACCACTCCTTTGGTCTCTTCTCATAGATGGTTGGGTGTCACTTTGGATGCACCACTTTGACGGGGAACACATAATAGCCCTCTACCTCTCAGTGCAGCCGCACTGCACTCATGCGCCGGATCTCTGGCACTAAGTGGGGTGCGGATCGAGACCTCCCTTAAATTTTATACAGCTATGGTTCGCAGCAAACTCACTATGGTGAGGTGTATGGCTCGGCTTCTTCCTCCTCTCTTCACCGCCTGGATATTCTCCAGATTCAGTCATCCCAGTATGCTGGAGGCGTTCCCCTCTACTCCCATTGCAGCCTTGGAAGCAGAGTCTGGGATAGTCCCCTCTCGCAATGAGAATGGCTAGGAACTGCTTACGGCTCCATCATATGGCCTCTCTGCCTTGTACTCACCCATGCTGCCTCTCCCCATGAGTGGGGAGGCGCCTCCATCCCCATGTTTGGTTAGCCTTCCTTTGTGGCAGGGCCCAACGTTCCTTGACTTACCTTTCACTCCCTGCACCAGTGGTGACTCCCTCCCCTCTTCACTCCCGGTCCCCCTGGATGGACCTGACCGAGTACATCCACCTGGATTGCCTTCTAGGAAGAGAACTCCCCAGATAGCTGCAATTCTCTTTGAAGAGTTTCGTGCTGTCACATCGGTTCTTTCCTTCTCCATCTACACGGACGGCTCAGCACGAAATTCACCCCCTTCTACTTCTTCTGCTGCATTCTTTGTGATCTTTCTCTGTGTCAAACCTGGCAGTTAGCCCGCTCACTGGTCCTAGCAGGAGAGCTCTTCGCCATTCATCAGGCCTTGGTTTTTGTCCTTGCTCACCTCCCTCCTCAGCCTTTGGTTCCCTCTCTGATTCCAATCTTCCCTAGCACTTCTGTGTTCTGACCGTCCACGGTCCCTAGTCCTTGTCCGACAGACGCAGTCTCTTATCCCGTTTTTGCAAAGTCCAGGTTGGAGCATCTCCCTTCAGTGGGTACCTGCCCATGTTGGCATTCGGGGCAATGAAGTGGCCGATCGTGCAGCCTCCCTCACATGCACTTCCTACCATTCTGACTGCCGGTGATTTCACAAGTACTGTTTGGAAGGAAATCCGTCATTTATGGCAGAAGGAACTGGTACGTCCTCTCTCTCGGCACTGAGCTGTCCGATCTCAATAGCCCCTGCTCGGGCTCGCCATCCCAACGCTCAGTGGATGTTGCACTGACTCGCCTCGGTTGGGCACTCACGACTGGCGCTCGTTACACCGCCGAATGACGGACTCTCCGTACTGCCGTGGTGTCCCTCACAGCCTGAGACGGTGGAACACTTCCTACTATGGTGCCCACGTTATCACTCTGCACGGACTGTTCTCCGTGCGGCCTTGCACATGTTTGGGGTGCAATCTTTAACCCTACCTCTCCTCCTTAATGGGGAGGGGTTTGATCCTCAGACCGTCAGGAAATATTGGCCTGTATCTGCACATTCTTGCTGGCTTCAGGGCGCATAAAGTACATATAATACGCAGTTATTAGTCTAACATCCTTCCACTTTGGTCGGGTTCCTTCTTCGAGTGTTGGACGGCGGGGCTCGATACGGCGATGCTGTCGTGCCTATAAACCCCAACAACTATATCTTGGTAAGTATTGATCGCAGAAATGTTTTTTTAGCGGCGTATGCTGTCGGTGGCCCTATAAAACCCCAACAACAACAACATCTATATCTTGGTAAGTATTGATCTCAGAAATGTTTTTTTAGCCTATTAGATTTAGAAAAAAAAAACTATTATTTCATAAGAAAAAATTATATTTTTTTAAATTTCTCGACCTGAGAGAGTTAAGATTGAGGCCTCGACCCTGAAAGTTAATACTTGGGCATCTGGAACGGTTAATTGGATTTATGTACATTACTTCTTATGGGAAAATGTTTCAATTTGTAAATTTCGCCTTTGACATTCTCTGGAAGGGATTAAATACGATATTCGGTCCACTATATTAATAATAATAAATTGTCAGAGTATCATTCCTTCTATAAATTACATGAGAATGGAAGTGTTGGTCATTATTTATTCTACTGTACCACTGTGAAGACAACTTGTACACAATGTAAGGTGTTTGTTTACATAAGTACTCTGCGGCTGTCATCTTTCTCTCTCTCGTTCTCTCTCTCTCTCTCTCTCGCTCATTCTCTCTCTCGCTCATTCTCTCTCTCTCTCGCTCATTCTCTCTCTCTCTCGCTCATTCTCTCTCTCGCTCGCTCATTCTCTCTCTCGCTCGCTCATTCTCTCTCTCGCTCGCCCATTCTCGCTCGCTCATTCTCTCTCGCTCGCCCATTCTCGCTCGCCCATTCTCTCTCGCTCGCCCATTCTCGCTCGCCCATTCTCTCTCGCTCGCCCATTCTCGCTCGCCCATTCTCTCTCGCTCGCCCATTCTCGCTCGCCCATTCTCTCCCTCTCTCTCGCCCATTTCTCTCTCTCTCTCGCCCATTCTCTCTCGCTCTCTCTCCGCCCATTCTCTCTCTCTCTCGCCCATTCTCTCTCTCTCTCGCTCATTCTCTCTCTCTCTCTCGCCCATTCTCTCTCTCTCTCTCGCCCATTCTCTCTCTCTCTCTCGCCCATTCTCTCTCTCTCTCCGCATTCTCTCTCTCTCCGCCATTCTCTCTCTCTCTCGCCCATTCTCTCTCTCTCGCCCATTCTCTCTCTCTCTCGCCCATTCTCTCTCTCCTCATTCCTTCTCTCTCTTCTCTCTCGCCCATTCTCTCTCTCGCCCATTCTCTCTCTCTCTCGCCCATTTCTCTCTCTCTCGCCCATTCTCTCTCTCTCGCCCATTCTCTCTCTCCTGCCCATTCTCTCTCTCTCTCGCCCATTCTCTCTCTCTCGCCATTCTCTCTCTCTCGCCCATTCTCTCTCTCTCGCCCATTCTCTCTCTCCATTTCTCTCTCGCCATTTCTCTCTCTGTCCCATTCTCTCTCTCGCCTTCTCGTTCTCTCTCGTGTCCTCGTTCTCTCTCGTTTCTCTCTTGTCTCTCGTTGTCTCTCGTTGTCTCTCGTTGTCTCTCGTTGTCTCTCGTTGTCTCTCGTTGTCTCTCGTTTCTCTCGTTCTCTCTCTCGTTCTCTCTCGTTCTCTCGTTTCTCTCGTTTCTCTCGTTCTTCTCTTCGTTCTCTCGTTTTCGTTCTCTCTCGTTCTCTCTCGTTCTCTCTCGCTTTGTTCTCTCTCGTTTCTCTCGTCTCTCCGTTTATTCGTTTTTATCTCGCTTACCCTACATTAAGACTACAAATATTTTAAGGTAATTAATGAGTGTACTGTATATGCATTTTATCGCTCTAGGGTGCTTTAAATGTCGAAGTAAGTGGGGGTGGCCAGGCAGGATATACCCCACACTACTTTCTACAAATAAATACTTTTCACCTCTCACCCTACATAAGATAAGATTTTCTTCGGATTTTTAACCCCGGAGGGTTAGCCACCCAGGATAACCCAAGAAAGTCAGTGCGTCATCGAGGACTGTCTTATTTCCATTAGGGTCCTTAATCTTGTCCCCCAGGATGCGACCCACACGTCGACTAACAACCCAGGTACCTATTTGCTGCTAGGTGAACATGATAACATGTGTAAGGAAACACATCGAAATGTTTCCACCCGCCGGAATCGAACCCGGGCCCTCCGTGTGTGAAGCAGAGCTTTAGCCACCAGACCACCGGCCACCATACATAGAGGATGTATGTACCTGCCCGAGTCTCTAGATCAAGGAGATGGAAATACTGTTAATGAGCTCTGGCTCTAAGACAACCAACACTGGTATAAATTGTAAAGTAAATTCTTACATTAGGGGGGGCAAGACATTTTGAGTGAAAAAAATATTGAAATCGAAAAATTATGGAAAAAGAATTTTCTTACCAAAAAATAGTGCATAATTCTGGCAACATGATGTAATCAGCGTGTTTCTATCATATTTCTAAGTATGTTTTTAATAAAAAGTATCTATTTTTATTTCACTTGGGAAGAGGACATTTTGGCAATTATTTCTTTTTTTTTTTTACCCCCAAAATTGCTATTTTTATGATTGTTTCACTTGAAATACACTACATGGCAACTTGTGTGAGGAGTGTAGTGGGTGCGGTGCTGGGGCAGCTCAGTAGCCTTCTGGCTTCCCATGGGGACAGGGATTATAGTGCTCTGATGTTTGGCGTGCCATTACCTTAGATTTTTACACAAACATAATTATCAATATCTCAGGAATAAGTTATTGACATTATAATCAGTGGACCCCGCTAACGAACACCCGGAAATCGTACAATTATGTAGTATAATATTGTAAGTGCTTTGTAAGTGTATTTTTGGGGGTCTGAAATGGACTAACTTTACTTGATATTATTTCTTAAGGGAGTAAATTGCTGGTAATGGCACTTGAGCAGGCTTCTAGAATGAATTTTGTTTGTTAGGCGGGGGTCCACTGTACCTCTCATGCAAAGAGTATTTATCAGAGCATCATGATTCTTTCGTAGGTTATTGAGGAATGATGGTTCTATTGAATTACAGAGTTTGTGATATGTTTTACGGTTTGTTGTTACTGATTTTTTTTCCCAAATAAAAAAAAAAAACACATTTCAACTTTTTGTATAATACAATCTATTGACAGAAAGCTCAAAAGGCTCTGTAATTCGAAAACCAAACTCTTCGTCTTTCATCTGATTTCAACTAGAACATTGCATGTCTTACCAATTTTGCAGGAGAGGTTTTGCCCTAAGCCCTATCAAATAAGGCACTTTTTTTTATATATATATAACTAAGGCAAAACATCACTAAAACACACTGTCTATTTTTCAAATCGTGCTTAATACACACAAATTCCCATTGAAATTTTAGAAAAAAAGAAAAAAAAGTCTCCCCTTAGACTACAATAATAATAATAATAATAATAATAATAATAATAATAATAATAATAATAATAATAATAATAATAATAATAATAATAATAATAATAATAATAATAATAATAATAATAATAATAATAATAATAATAATAATAATAATAATAATAATAATAATAATAATAATAAAAGTATTATTATTATTATTGAGACATGTACAATGATACATGGTAGACAAGAAATATAGTTATTAATGAGATGTACATGCCAAAAGCCCTAATATGCTGTGCATTGCAGGCATTCTTAGGTCTACTTAATTCTAGACTACATGGTAAAAAGTTATGGTTGATAATTTATAAAATAAGTATAATTGCGTATCTAAGTTATAAAGTTCGAATATAAGTTGAACATATCAATTAATTGTAGCAATGCAACTAATTGAGTGAGATAACAATTTAAAACAATTAGTTGCATTGCAGTTACAGTTTATGTGGTCATTATAATGTAAATGTTATGGAAATAGTTAGCTTAGTATGTATTATTCATAACAGGTTTTTACATTTAAGTGATCAGTCAGGTTTTTACATTAAGTGATTATTCTACTTTGTTGGGAATGTTTGATATTGAGCATTTAGCTTTGGGTGAGAAGGTGGTTTTTTAGCATCGTTTTGAATTGGGGTACAGGTAGGGTTTCTTTGGCAATGACAGGTAATGAATTCCAAATTTTCGTGCCTTTTATATGCATTGAGTTTTTACATAGTGTTAGATGGACACGGAGAACATCGAGGAGTGATCTGTGTCTAGTGTTATGGTCATGTGTCCTGTTAAAATTGGTAAGGAGAAGTTTGAGTGGTGGGTTAATATTTGCATAGTGTTTTCTATGTATGTAATAGGCACAGTAAAAAGTATGGATGTCTTGTATGGTGAGTAAGTTTAGGTTTTTGAATATTGGTCGAGTATGTTGTCTGGAGTGTGAATTTGTTATCATTCTAACTGCTGCCTTTTGTTGTGTTATTAGTGGTCTGAGATGAGTAATGATGGAGCCCCATGCGCAGATTCCATAGGTGAGGTAGGGGTAAATGAGTGAGTGATATAGGGTAAGGAGAAATGGTTGTGGAACATAGTACCGTATCTTGATAGTATTCCACGGTCTTTTTGACTTTCTTGGAAATTTGTTGTATATGTGTCTGAAATTTGAGGCCACTGTCAAGATGGATTCTAAAAATTTTCCCTCTGTGAGTTTTGTGATAGGGACCCGTTTATCATTATGTTAAGTGGTGCGTTTGTAGCTCTGTTCCCAAACTGGATAAAATATGTTTTATCAATATTGAAGTAAGTTTGTTGGTCATCATCCAGGTAGATATTTTCTGTAATTCAGTATTTGCAGTTTTGGGCTAGTATGTCTGGGCTTGGGTGTGAGATAACGTTGTAGTGTCATCTGAAAAAAGTATGGGTTTGAGTAGTTGAGATGCATTTGGTAGGTCGTTAATGTAAATGAGAAGAGTAGTGGGCCAAGAACACTTCCCTGTGGGACACCTATGGTAATAGTTTGCACGGTGGAGCTAGCTCCATTTGTGTACACATATTGGTTTCTGTTGCTAAGGTATGATTTTAGGTAGTTGAGGAGTGTCCTCTTATACCATAGTGTGATAATTTTAGGTGTAACAGATCATGGTCAACTGTATCAAAAGCTTTACGTAAATCAATGAAGATTCCCAATGGGATTTCTTTTTCTCAAGGGCGGTGTAAATTATTTCTAACATGTGTATAATGGCATCATTTGTATTTTTATTATGCCTGAATCCAAATTGACAGTGGTTGAGTACGTTGTTGGAGGTGAGGTAGGAATATATTTGTCTATGAAGTAATTTTTCAAAGATTTTGGAGAGAAGGGTAAGTTAGATATCGGCCTGTAGTTATTCAGGTCTGTTTGATCTCCTCCTTTATGTATTGGGGTGACCTCGCTATTTTGAGTATTGATGGGAAGGTAGAGGATTCAATGGATTTGTTAAAGAGTGTTGCAATAATTGGTGAGAGAACTTGAAAAGGCTTTTTGTATATAAAATGTGGTAAGTTATTTAGGTCACCTGCTTTGTTTTTTAATGTGTTGATTATGAGTGAAACTTCTATTGGGTTGGTCGGGGCTAGGAATAGTGTGTTCGGATAGGTGCCAGTGAGATAGTCGTTAGGAATACATAGTGATTCAGTACACTACTGACATAACAGTGAAAACAAATAAAGCCAAGGCAGTGCACGCTCATAAAATGTCACCACTGCTGCACTCTCAGCAGTGGAGTGACACTCATCTTACATCATGCTTCAAGGGAACTTGTTACTACTACTATTATTATTATATACTCCCGCGTATCCAAAACATTGCTGGGACCTATAAATACTATGTACATATTTTTAGATAATAGTATGTAACTAAGGTAGGTAAAAATGTTCACCTGTCACTGTGTTTGTGACTATTTGAGTACTATTTCAGTACCTAATATTAGTGTCAGAACAAAGATTAGCTATGAAATCACAAGAACTACTACAAATTGTAATTATCAGAACATAAAAATTATACAAATTAAAAAAAATGTGAAAAAAAGGTATATCGGCAACACTTCTGAAAGCGGCAGCGCTTCATGCTGCCATCAGGTGAGCAGCCTTATATCTCTGTAAGTACTAACTAGAATTTTTTTTTATATTACTGTTATGGGGCTATAGGACCCAACATGTATTGATGTACAGTGGACCCACGAGTAACGTAAAGCCCATATAACGGAAAAATCATGTAACGTAAGCTTTTCTCGATATCGTGTAGCAAAAATGGACTCGTGTATCGTAACGTATTAGACCTGTCCGCCTGCTCCGCGCCTGCACTGCGCCTGCGCAGGACGCCAGTGAAGCGTTGTTTACCAATGAAAGAACATTACCCAGCGTGCCCTTTCAAACATTCACAATACATATGGTGTCTTTTTTGGTGGTTTAGTGATTGTCACTGTGGAATAAGTATCATGGGTCCAAAGAAGCTTCCTAGTGGCACCCCAGTGGTAAGAGAGTGAGGAACACCATCGAACTGAAGAAAGAGATTGTAGAAAAATATGAGAGTGGCGTACATCTGAGTGATCTTGCCAGGATGTACAAGAAAACCCCATCTACTATCGGCTCTATCCTGGCAAGAAATGAGGATCAAGGAAGCTAATGTTGCAAAGAGGTTGATATGTTAACAAAAAATAGATCGAAAACAGTGGATGAGGTTGAGAAGTTGTTGATGGTGTGGATCAATGAAAAACAGATGCGGGTGATAGCATTTCCACTCGATAATTTGTGAAAAGGCAAGGAAGTTGCACGCAGATCTTGTCAAGACAATGCCTGCAACCAGTGGTGAGGCAAGTGATTTTAAATCCAGCAAAGGCTGGTTTGAGAGGTTTAAGAAATGTAGTGGCATACACAGTGTTGTGAGGCATGGTGATGCAGCCAGCTCAGACAAACGTGCAGCTAAAAAATTTGTGAGTGAATTTAAGGGGTTCGTACATGCAGGGAGGATCCAGTGACTCTCAAGCTGGTCCTAGTGGGATTAAAAGACAAAGAAGGGAAGTAACCCCAGATAGGGACTTGTTACCTGAAGTCCTTTTGGAGGGGGATTCCCCTTCCAACCACTAAAACCCTGCCCCTGTCATCCTCCCTATCTTCCAGATGCCTGCAACTCTTCAATAAAGGTAAGTAAATGTACAGTGGTCCCTCGGTTTTCGCCGAAAATTCGTTCCAGAATGCTGCTCAAGTGCCATTACCGAACGAATTTACTTCCTTAAGAAATAATGTCACGTAGGTTAGTCTATTTCAGACCCCCAAAAATACACTTGCAACAGCACTTACGAAAATACACTTACATAAATGTTCGAGTTTGGAGATGCACGAAAACCAAGGGACCACTGTATATATATATACAGTGGTACTCCGACTTACGATGGTCCCCAAACACACCCTTTTATGTAAGTTTATTTTTTTAAATGCTTTTGTAAGTGTAATTTTGGGGGTCTAAAAGGACTAGTCTATTTTACATCATTTCTTATGGAGATAAATTCGTTTGGTAATGGCACTTGAACAGCATTCTGGAATGAAAAAAATATCGTAAGTCGGGGTACCACTGTATATTGTTTTTTATTATTTTGAATGTTAATATTTTTGGGTGGAACGGATTAATTGTATTTACATTATTTCTTATGGGGAAATAAGGAAATAAGTGGTCAAGGGACCACTGTATTTAAGTAACAGTTACTCTGGAATTCCTAATTATATTGAATTGATGGGGTTGTTTATTTTCCGTATTAATGTACAGTGGACCCCCGGCTAACGAAAAAAATTCATTCCAGAAGCCTGCTCAAGTGCCATTACCGAACGAATTTACGTCCTTAAGAAACAATGTCACGTAGGTTAGTCTATTTCAGACCCCCAAAAATACACTTCCACAAGCACTTACAATATTATACTTACATAATTGCATGATTTCTGGGGTGTTCGTTACCCGGGGGTCCACTGTATAGCACAATTTTTATATACAGTACTGCCATTTGCTTGGTATACCTGGAGTATAACTGGAGAGAGTTCCAGGGGTCAACGCCCCTGCGGCCCGGTCTGTGACCAGGCCTCATGTTGGATCAGAGCCTGATCAACCAGGCTGTTACTGCTGGCCGCACGCAGTCCAATGTACAAACCACAGCCTGGCTGGTCAGGTACCGACTTTAGGTGCCTGTCCAGTGCCTGCTTGAAGACAGCCAGGGGTTTGTTGGTAATCCCCCTGATGTATGCTGGGAGGCAGTTGAACAGTCTTGGGCCCCTGACACTTATTGTGTTGTCTCTCAATGTGCTAGTGGCACCCCTGCTTTTCATTGGGGGGATGTTACATCGCCTGCCGAGTCTTTTGCTTTCGTAGGGAGTGACTCTCATGTGCAAGATTGGTACTAATCCATCGAGAATTTTCAACGTGTATATAATAATGTATCTCTCCCGCCTGCTTTCTAGAGAGTACAGGTTTAGGAACTTCATGCGTTCCCAGTAATTGAGGTGGTTTATCGCAGTTATGCGTGCCATGAAGGTTCTCTGCACATTTTCTAGGTCAGCAATTTCACCTGCCTTAAGGTGCAGTTATTGTGCAGCAATATTCCAGCCTAGATAGAACAAGCGACCTGAAAAGTGTCAACATGGGCTTGGTATCCCTGGTTTTGAAGGTTCTCATTATCCATCCTGTCATTTTTCTAGCAGATGTGATTGCTACGGTGTTATGGTCCTTGAAGGTGAGATCCTCTGACATGATCACTCCCAGGTCTTTGACATTAGTTTTTCGCTCTATTGTGTGGTTGGAATTTGTTGTACTCTGATGAAATTTTAATTTCTTCACGTTTTCCATATCTGAGTAATTTAAATTTCTCATCATTGAACTTCATATTGTTTTCTGCAGCCCATTTAAAGATTTTGTGACCAAAGATATACTGAACACAAGATATTAGGGTAAGGGATGAATCAGGAGGAAGGTGCACCACAAACACAATGGATATATTAAGTAAAAGGACACAAATGCAACTAATGTGACATTTTATTGTGGCAACGTTTCGCTCTCCAGGAGCTTTCTCAAGCCGTAACGGCGAGAAAGCTCCTGGAGAGCAAACGTGCCAATAAATGTCACTTATTGCATTGTGTCCTTTACTAACATATTGTCGGTAATTCTACCAATATTATTACAATGGATATAGAAGAAAGATGATTGGTTTCAGCATTAGCAATCCAATGCTTACTGATGCAATGGTCTTCCATTCTGCCAAGAGCTACTCCACTTTTGTGTGTACTTAATCCTTTCACTGTCGAGCCCCCTGCATACAAACTTCCTCTCAGTGTCGAAAAATATTTGAAAAAAAAAAAAAAAAATTACTTTTTCTTACCAGAATCTTAAGAATGTTTTTCTGATTGTTATAAAATAATTTTTTTTTTTTGCGATCAGTACTTACCAAGATATAGAGGCGAGAAGTTCACAAAGTGAACTGCTTACGGGAACAATGGCGACTGCCGCTCACCCGGTAATATTATTTTTACTTTTATTCTACTTTTTTCTTTTATTTTTTAATATTTCATTTTTTCAAGTAACTTTCGTGAGCTGTGAGACCAATATAATGCATAATGTATATATATCCACTCATTGTATGCAACACAATAATTGCACAAACATTATCATTATATAGTTTACAAAACTTGTTTATACAAACCAACAATAAAAAAAGGTGTTTATTACTAATTTTCTACAATATACAGTGATACCTCGGTTAATGATGGTCCCCAAACTCATCCTTTTATGTAAGTTTATTTTTTAAATGCTTTTGTAAGTGTATTTTTGCAGGTCTAAAAGGACTAGTCTATTTTACATTATTCCTTATGGGGATAAATTCGTTTGGTAATGGCACTTGAACAGCATTCTGGAACGAAAAAATATTGTTAACCGAGGTACCACTGTATATACGCATATAAAGTCACTGGACACGTTCCTAGAAGTGCTGCAGCTTGTGGAACTCTTTGAAACATGGTGTCATGCACAGTGGTGTTTTACACTCCTCACACATAAAACTGAGTGTCTCTGCATTTTTGTGGGCATTTTGTTGTACGTGCACAGACATAACACCTCTTCTGAGCAAATTTCTTGTTAGTAGGAGGCAGTTGTATTAGGTAGTGATCACCAGGCCTCAGACGAGAGGATATTTGGTGATAAGTTCGTAGGCGGTTTTCTATTGCAGGTGTTGTTACTTGGTACTTGAATATTATTTGTCTGTTGAAAACAAAATTCGCCATATGGTGGCTTGTTTCTGGTCCTCATCTTATATATATATTATAAGCATTGAGCATGGAAATGTCCACAAGATGTAAAAAGTTTCATGTACCACTTATAACTCTTGCGAACACAATAAGCAAACCCAATCTACATGTCACATTTGTCCACTGAATGTATATTGAGGGTGTAGTCCATCGCAGCTGCAGGTTTTAGAATGGGTTCATTGGTCTCTATTCTGCTTGCCACTGTCTGTCATTTCGTTTCGGTGAATTGATGTCAACAGAGTGACATCTTGTTTGTCATGCCACAGAAATGCCATGATGTCATTGGCAGCACATGCTTGCACCTCACCTCTGAGTGCCTGCGTCGAACCTACGCATATGCTTAAGATTTGCACGCACTGTATCGCACACATCTGTCATGTTCACTCACAAGAAATCACTGAGTAAGGGGCTTGTGTACCAGTTATCATTATATAATACATGTCCCTTACCAAGATATGGTTCCATCATTGTTCTAACCACATCACCAGAGATACCCAATAACTTCCTGGTATCTTGCAATGTATTACTTCCAGTGTACACAATAATATCCAATACAAGACCACTGTAGCAATCACAAAGTACAAACAACTTTATACCAAAGCGTTTCCTCTTGCTTGGTATATACTGCTTGAACGACAGTCTACCTTTGAACAAAGTCAAAGACTCATCAATAACAAGCTTCCTGAAGGGATAAAAATAGTACACAGAGAATTTCTGTTTCAGATACATAAACACATTCCTAATCTTATATAACCTGTCTTTTCTGTCAGGCCTTGTTTTGTCTGAGAAGTGCAGCATACGTAATAGCAGAAATCGATTCAGTGGTATTATATCACTGAAAGCTGGGGTTGAAATTAGGCAGTCTGTCGACCAGCATGTGGTGACAGTGTTCTTATACACATGTGGCATAAGCGTTAATGTGGCAAGGAACAGATACATCTCAGCCACAGTTGTCTCCTTCCACTGGTGTAGGCATGATCTTGGTGAAACAATTGTGTTTGCCATGGTGTAATCAAAGTACAGTGGACCCCCGCCTAACGAATGCTCCACATAGCGAACAAATCGCGTAACGAACGCTTTTTTCACAAAATATTTTTCTCACGTAGCGAACTGTACCAGACCTGTCCGCCTGCCCTGCGCTGTGATGCGGACAGGACGCCAGTCAAGCGTTGTTTACACTCGAGAGAACATTACCCAGCACGCTCTTTCAAACATTTACAATACTTTTGTTGTGTTCAGTGATTATTTATTGATTGTGACTGTGAAATAAGTCACCATGGGTCCAAAGAAGCTTCCTAGTGGCACCCCAGTGGTAGCATTCATGCAGGGAGTGTAGCATTCATGCAGGGAGTGTAGCATTCATGCAGGGAGTGTAGCATTCATGCAGGGAGTGTAGCATTCATGCAGGGAGTGTAGCATTCATGCAGGAGTGTAGCATTCATGCAGGGAGTGTAGCATTCATGCAGGGAGTGTAGCATTCATGCAGGGAGTGTAGCATTCATGCAGGGAGTGTAGCATTCATGCAGGGAGTGTAGCATTCATGCAGGGAGTGTAGCATTCATGCAGGGAGTGTAGCATCATGCAGGGAGTGTAGCATCATGCAGGGAGTGTAGCATTCATGCAGGGAGTGTAGCAGCATGCAGGGAGTGTAGCAGGCATGCAGGGAGTGTAGCATTCATGCAGGGAGTGTAGCATTCATGCAGGGAGTGTAGCATTCATGCAGGGAGTGTAGCATTCATGCAGGAGTGTAGCAGCATGCAGGAGTGTAGCATTCATGCAGGGAGTGTAGCATTCATGCAGGGAGTGTAGCATTCATGCAGGGAGTGTAGCATTCATGCAGGGAGTGTAGCATTCATGCAGGGAGTGTAGCATTCATGCAGGGAGTGTAGCAGGCATGCAGGGAGTGTAGCAGCATGCAGGGAGTGTCAGCAGGCATGCAGGGAGTGTAGCAGGCATGCAGGGAGTGTAGCAGGCATGCAGGGAGTGTAGCAGGCATGCAGGGAGTGTAGCATGCATGCAGGGAGTGTAGCAGGCATGCAGGGAGTGTAGCAGGCATGCAGGAGTGTAGCATTCATGCAGGGAGTGTAGCATTCATGCAGGGAGTGTAGCATTCATGCAGGGAGTGTAGCATTCATGCAGGAGTGTAGCATCATGCAGGGTGTAGACATGCAGGGAGTGTAGCATTCATGCAGGGAGTGTAGCACTCATGCAGGGAGTGTAGCACTCATGCAGGGAGTGTAGCACTCATGCAGGGAGTGTAGCACTCATGCAGGGAGTGTAGCACTCATGCAGGGAGTGTAGCAATCATGCAGGGAGTGTAGATCATGCAGGAGTGTAGCACTCATGCAGGAGTGTAGCACTCATGCAGGGAGTGTAGCATTCATGCAGGGAGTGTAGCATCATGCAGGGAGTGTAGCATTCATGCAGGGAGGTAGCACTCATGTAGGGAGCGTAGCACTCATGCAGGGAGTGTAGCACTCATGCAGGGAGTGTAGCACTCATGAGGAGTGTAGCATTCATGCAGGGAGGTAGCACTCATGAGGGAGGTAGCATTCATGCAGGGAGTGTAGCTTCATACAGGGAGTGTAGCAGAAAGGCAGGGAGTGGGTATTCCCCTTCCAACCACTAACACCCTCCCTGTTGTCCTCTCTATCTTCCAGATGCCTGCAACCCTCTTCAATAAAGGTAAGTAAATGTTATTTATAAATCTGTTTTTTATTATTTAGTATGTGAATATTTTTGGGTGGAACGGATTAATTGTATTTACATTATTTCTTCATAGACCTACGGAAAGCATTTGATACAGTCGACCATGATTTATTGCTCACAAAATTAGCGCACTATGGTATTAGGGGGTACCCACTCAACTACCTTAAGTCGTACCTTAGCAACAGAAGCCAGTACATGTACACAAATGGAGAGAACTCTTCCACACAACAAATTACAGTCAGAGTCCCTCAAGGAAGTGTCCTGGGGCCACTCCTATTCCTCATTTACATAAACGACCTACCGAATGCATCACAACTACTCAAACCCATATTATTTGCAGATGACACAACATATGTCTTCTCTCACCCAAATCCAGTCATACTAGCCAACACTGTTAATGCCGAATTACAGAAAATATCAACATGGATGAAGACAAATAAGCTTACTCTCAATACTGACAAGACCTACTTCATTCAGTTTGGAAACAAAGCTACAAATGTTCCACTTAACATAATGCTCAATGGTTCACCCATCACAAGACTCACAGAGGGAAAATTCCTAGGAATCCACCTTGACAGTAGTCTTAAATTCCAAACACACATACAACAAATTTCCAAGAAAATCTCAAAGACAGTAGGTATATTATCTAAGATACGCTATTATGTGCCACAACCAGCTCTCATTGCACTATATCATTCTCTTATCTACCCTTATCTCACCTATGGAATCTGTGCATGTGGCTCAACAACATTAAACCACCTTAGACCACTCATAACCCAGCAAAAGGCTGCAGTCAGGATGATAACAAATTCCCATTCTAGACAGCATACTCCACCTATATTCAAAACTTTAAAACTACTCACCGTAAAAAATATTCATACCTATTCATGTGCCTTCTACATACATAAAACTCTACATGCTAATATCAACCCTCGGCTCAAAATTTTCCTCAACAACTTTAATAGGTCCCACGACCACGACACAAGACACAGATAACTATTTGACATACCCGGAGTCCATACTAACCAATGTAAAAATTCTATGCACATAAAGGGCCCCAGAATCTGGAATTCATTACCAGTTAATATTAAGTTAACCTTGTCAGAAAATCAATTCAAGACTCTTCTCAATAATCACCTACTCACCCTATACTAAATACTCATACTGTAACAAACATTCAAACCCAATGTTATTTTACTTAAGATAATCTCAGTTTTATATTGCCATCCTCCTTAACACTTGTTGCAATTTCACATCATCATATTGTCATTTAAAATAGTATAGTATCATCATTTTGTTAATTTGAAATAAAATATATAACTAGAAGAAACTCAATAAATTTCTTTAGTATTATTATTTTACTAGTATTGCATCAACATATTGTAACTTGAAATAAAATATACAACTAGAAAAAACTCAACCAATTTCTCTAGTATTGTCTTTTAATAGTATGCATAATCATATTGTAATTTGAAATAATATATAACTAGAATAAACTCAATCAATTTCTCTAGTATTAAGTACTTAGTGAATAAGTCTTTAGAATAAGCTGCCCCTAATGCCATGGCATGCCAGTGGCTCTCCTTGCATTACAGTTTTATAATTGTAACTACCAATAACTATGTATACTTGTAACTTGCATTGAAATAAAAATATTATTATTATTATTATTAAATAAGGTTTCAAATTACGAACTTTTCGTGTAAAGAACTAGCTCCTGGAACGGATTAAGTTCGTTAGTTGAGGGACCACTGTAGGTGTTACTTTCCCATGACAATAATTTCCATCAGGGGTTCATCAAAGAATAACTTGAAACACTGTAATTCAGTGGCATTGTTCTCAAGTGTACAAGATGGCCATATTCCACTTTGAGTTTGGGTGTCCCATAGCTCGATCGCTAGTGCATTTAGCTCACACACTGTGGTCTGTGTTCGAATCTCCTCCGGTACGGCAGGAAAACATTAGGGACATGTTTCCATAAGACACCTGTCCCTGTCCCTGTTCACCCAACAGTTTAACCCTTTGGGGGTCGACAGGCCTTCTCAGGAAAGTGTTCCTGGGGTCGAAAATTTTTGGAAAAAAAAAAAATTAATTTTTTCTTATGAAATGATAGAGAATCTTTTTCCGATCATAACGCCACCAAAATTATGAAATTTGATCGGAAACTAACGGAATTATGCTTTCGCGAAGTTAGCGGTAGCCATGACACTTACGCATCGGCGATTTTACCCACTTTGAGCCCTATTTTCGACAAATTCTAATGTTTCAGTCTCTTAAAATTATAGCTATTTCGCTAGAATTCCATTTCTTCTATCGATTGAGTACAAGAAACCGCCTATTTACCAATTTCATCTACCCAAAATAGTGGTCAGAAAATGGCAATTTTCCAATTTCACACAAATTTCAAACGATGCCAATTTCAAAATAGGGTCCAGAGTTGTGGGGAATTGTGAGAGATAAGTCTATCTGGGACACCGCCACTAGCAATAAACAAACTCCCAGGGAGATGACAGACTCGTATAATTTTACCGCAGTCATTCCCTTTAAGGTATGTGAGAACTTTACCCGCTCCTGGCCGCACCCAAGGGGTACCTTCAATATTCTCGTTAGCCCACTGCACTCTGGACCAGTATAAATAAATCTGAGAAGATCATTTATTATAATTATGTTATGTTAAATTTAAGTGGACTGTATTGGTTATTAAACAACTGATCAATCAGGAGAAGAGGTAGAGAACACACAGTTAAATTAACATGACCAACACTCACCTAATTAACAGCATCATAGCGGTGTATCGTAGATCGTTGACCTAGCTAAAGTACATCTACTGTGCGTAACAATATCATTGGCCAATAACAAATTCGCAAGCAGAGTACTTAGCTTTAGATGAGGGAGTCGTTCCGTTGTTGACGTCCTCCTGCGATCTGATTCGATCGCGATGGTATTAGCTGTCTCGTCGAGTCAAGGAAGGTTAATTTCCGTGCACTCTTATACGCCCACGAGACCGAGCGTTAGTTAACATGTGGTTGGTCGGGGTAGCGAATCAGATCCTCTCACTAATCCGACCTTTTGTACTGTTTATACGTATAACTTTACATATTACGTATATCCCGGCTTAATGCCCCACTAGTTTATACACATTCAGTCTCGATACTTGAATTTCGAGTAGATAACTTGCGATATGTTAGTTCATTTCAACCGCGTCCAATATGTCGGTCGGGGTATGGCGTACCCAAGCTAGCCTCGCCCGGTACAATCAACCCCTGAATATTTACAACTCGGTTTCACTATATTCACCATTTCCCAAAGTTCATCGAATATATTTCAGTCTCTTCTAAGATGAACTCCCAGCATCAGGGTTACGACTTTATCCTGCCGTGTGGTCATTTCACTCAGTTCAAATAGGCCTATGGCGCGTCACTCGCCGGCGGCACCTTATTTCACAATTATTGTCCGATTACTGGACCTCCTGGACCGATTGTCCCACTTGATATTCCCCGCGTCACTGGATATTCCTCCACATTACGAAAGGAGGTAATTAAATCCGATTTGGTGGGCGGAGTCTCCAAATTCGACAGGCCATTTCACCACCTGATCTCGGGTCGCTAGGCTCGCTGTTCACTCTCTGCCCATTCCCCTCTACCTCCTCCCTGCCCAGCCTCTTCCCGCTTCCTCCCCGCTGGTATGATGGTTCTCTATTACATACCCCCATGTACCAGCGGTACATTAAGGATATCTGTTCATATTGGAAAGTTTATCAATTACAACTTTCGGAAAATACCAATATTTTCCACAAGAGTAAACAAGGCAGACACTCCTGGCACTAAAATAACATATTCTCTGTTCATTACTTACGTCTCCAGGCCCCTGTTCCATTACTTTTGCTTTTCATTTTGAATTTTTATTCTCACAAAAAATAAAAGATTTACTGTTATGTATACAACTGCATCATTGTAAAAATGGTATAAATAATATCAGAGCACTTGTGCATGAATATAAGACTCGCCAGTTGATGTGTATTGGAGGCATGATGTGATTTGTTTACTCTTGAACATCGTCAAAAATAGAACATTTTCGCTACTTTGAGCTCAATTTCAAGGTACTTGTCATTGTCATACCAATCAAAATCATCTCTATTTCTGTAACATATCTTCCATTCTATCAAATGAGACCAAGAAAACGGGAATACATCAATAAATACCATACGAAAATCGACTGCAAAGTCGCTATTTTAATCGAAAAAAAACGGTCAGAGTTTTTTTCTCTCATTATGCAGTGTGTACTGCAGGATTTTTTTTATACTGCGCACACTGACCAATTCTTTCATATGTATGCCTACCAGACGTTTTCTGCTTAAATTGAGGCCGCTAGAATTTGGGCGTACTAGTACGGCACCAACCCCTGCTCGTAAAATGTACTAGTACGGCACCGACCCCGAAAGGGTTAAAATGGGTACCTGGGTGTTAGTCGACTGGTGTGGGTCGCATCCTGGGACAAAACTGACCTAATTTGCCCGAAATGCTCTGCATAACAAGCGGCTTTCTATATAGCAGTATGTCATTGATGTCAGCTAGGCCTGTATACCTTGTACATGTACTTGTAGTAAATAAATACAGTAGACCCTCATTTACCACGATTTATGTTGCGCGTTTTGGGTATTACGCGATTGAAGAATTGCGGCACATTTTTATCTAACACGACGTAAACCTTATATTACGCGATTCGCTGGAGGGGAAAAATTTTGAGCCCGCGGTCGCCTGCAGTAGGTTAAACCATTGAGTCAGTGGGGGTCCTACTAAGGGTGGCTATGAGCCACAACAAGTGTTTAATGCTGACGAGACAAGTGTTTTCTGGAAGAAAATGCCAACATGAACTTATATCAGTCAGCAAGAGAAAAGTGCACCAGGCTTCAAGACAGCAAAGGATCGCTTCACCTTGCTCCTTTTGGGTAATGCATCAGGTGATTTCAAGTGTAAGCCCATGGTTATTTACCGCTGTAAGAATCCACATGCTTTGAGGAAAAGGGAATTTGTTTTTCCTTCACACAAACTAAGTTTATTCAGGTATACAGAGATAGTTACATTGATTATCATACATAGCAGCATATGTGTAGAGAACCTAGGATAACCCAAAGTGTTATCCTAGAGAACCTAGGATAACCCAAAGTTTGGGTTATCCTAGGTTCTCTACACATATGCTGCTATGTATGATAATCTTTATAACTGTATCTGTGTATACCTGAATAAACTTACTTACAGTTTGCAGGAAGAAAAAACAACCATTCCCTCAAGCGGCCGGTGCTAATGTTGTGGAACAGCTGGGGAGACCACCCGCCTTCCCATGCTACCTCTCCCCCAACAACACCCCACCATCCCAGCATTCGTATTCCATACGCGTCAAGCCAGCTGTGTTTGTCAAGAATAAAAGAGTGAATTGTGTTTTGATCTTTAAATTACTATATCTTGTATCTGCCAAGCAATCATGTCACCCAGTAGGCATACCAGTGTTGCTCAAAGTGGCAAGAAAATGTTTAAGCATTTATTAAGTCTTAGAATTAACGAAGAAAAATATATTAGACAAGACATAACCTGTGGCTGTAATGAAGTGTTACTTTGTACACATAAAAAGATGTAAACATAAGTTTGTGTGACTAACTTACTGACTGACTGGACTGACTTATTGAATGACTTGACTGACTGAATGACTTGACTGAATGACTTGACTGATTGACTTACTGAATGACTTGACTGACTGACTTACTGAATGACTTGACTGAATGACTTGACTGACTGACTTACTGAATGACTTGACTGACTGACTTACTGAATGACTTGACTGACTGACTTACTGAATGACTTGACTGACTGACTTACTGAATGACTTGACTGACTGACTTACTGAATGACTTGACTGACTGACTTACTGAATGACTTGACTGACTGACTTACTGAATGACTTGACTGACTGACTTACTGAATGACTTGACTGACTGACTTACTGAATGACTTGACTGACTGACTTACTGAATGACTTGACTGACTGACTTACTGAATGACTTGACTGACTGACTTACTGAATGACTTGACTGACTGACTTACTGAATGACTTGACTGACTGACTTACTGAATGACTTGACTGACTGACTTACTGAATGACTTGACTGACTGACTTACTGAATGACTTGACTGACTGACTTACTGAATGACTTGACTGACTGACTTACTGAATGACTTGACTGACTGACTTACTGAATGACTTGACTGACTGACTTACTGAATGACTTTGACTGGACTGACTTACTGAATGACTTGACTGACTGACTTACTGAATGTACTTACTGAATGTCTTGACTGACTTACTGAATGTCTTGACTGACTTACTGAATGTCTTGACTGACTTACTGAATGTCTGACTGACTTACTGAATGTCTTGACTGACTTACTGAATGACTTGACTGACTTACTGAATGACTTGACTGACTTACTGAATGTCTTGACTGACTTACTGAATGTCTTGACTGACTTACTGAATGTCTTGACTGACTTACTGAATGTCTTGACTGACTTACTGAATGACTTGACTGACTTACTGAATGTCTTGACTGACTTACTGAATGTCTTGACTGACTTACTGAATGACTTGACTGACTTAATGAATGACTTGACTGACTTAATGAATGACTTGACTGACTTAATGAATGACTTGACTGACTTAATGAATGACTTTATTAAAGTTAGAGACACTCAGTACAACTATCGACTTCAGTTCCAGAATCTCTACTATCCACCTCAGCCCAGTAGGGCCACAGCATAACTCTCCACTCTCTTCACAATCATCCACAAACATCAGCACCCACAATTTAAGGTAAATACTATTATTTCTGTTACATTTGTAGTCTTAAGCAGTAAAAACAACATAATACATCACGATAATGAACTACAATTACATATTCTCTTTTATATTTGTAAGATCTGTTGGTCTAAAAAAAACTTGTTTGGCTTTTTGGGGATTCTCAGGACCGTAACCCTATTTTTCCCATAAGTTCTTTTAATTATCTAACACGATTTTACCTAACACGATGTTTTCAGGACCGTAACTACTGTGCTAAATGAGGGTCTACTGTATACAGTGGACCCCCGGTTTACGTACTGCTCAAAACTTGACCCATTATGTAAGTGTATTTTTGTAAGTGCTTTTGTAAGTGTATTTTTGGGGGTCTAAAAGGACTAATCTAATTTACATTATTCCTTATGGGAATAAATTCGTTCAGTAACGGCACTCGAACAGCATTCTGGAACGAATTATGGCCGTTAACCGGGAGTCCACTGTATTATAAAGTGATAGGGATTGGGAACAAAATTGTAACTCTGCTGCCAATCCCAGATGCGGTCTGCTGGTGGGTACTGGATATTGACAAGTGGTTGTGGTCGTGCAGGTTGTGGTGTGTGGGGTGGTTGAGGGTGACCTTTGTTGTGGATGTGCTGAGTCAGCAGTGTGGCTACCAGCCTGGGGTGCCACTTATGCCTAGCACCACCACCACCACTTGCTGCCACATGTATATTATCCATCCCAATTGTAACAATATCATCGTCATTTTCACTATTTGTTCCTGGTGTAGGGCCACGGGATGTACTCCGAGATGTACTCCTTCCCTTTGGAATAGCATATGGCACACTACCAGAAAGCATGTAGTGTCGTATATATTGACGCTTCACTGGAGAATATTGCTCTTCACTGTCGCTACTGGAACTGGAATCAAGAGCTTGGATATCACAATCACTATCATCACCACTGAGTCCTGGACATGAGAAAATAAAAAAAATATGAGTTTCTTCTTTCACTCTGGTACAATTGAACGTGAACAAGATGAGCCAGCACCAGAGGTGGAAGGTTGAGGGTCGTCTGGGTTTTCAGCATTATTTCCTGTATCCTGGGCATTGCTTTCAGTCACAAACTCCTCAAAACCATGAAATTCATCTTCACTGACACTTCTTTGTTAGAACTATCACTTGGGAAAAGAAAAGTCCCAATTCACCGAGGAGTGAGATATTTCTCACATGTAGGCGTACTAGCTTTCTCCAGCTAGATTTGAAGCCACTAGAATTTTGGCGTAGTGTTATGGGACCGACACTGGCTTGGAAGCTGTAATATTACGAGACCGACAGTGAAAGAGTTAAACACTGCTGGTTTTGCTCCACCAATGCATGGGTTACCCTACATTATGATAAAGACCAAGGTCAAGTAATTTTTACTAGTGGATAAACCAACAAGTAATAATAGACCACATGAAGTATATATATATATAGTGATAAAATATTAAAAGTATCAGACAGAGAGAGAAGTCCAGTAGTCATTCATAATGAACAAGTGTGTCACTGGAAATCACAAGAAACTAAGTTACATTGGCTAATTGTAAAATAGCCTTGAGAAATATGAATGGAAAATACTAAAAGTTGCATTTGTTCAGCAAAAACTGGAATATGTAGTGATGGTATGTTTTTCACACTTAAAAATAATGTGGACAAGCAGGAAAATGTACAATGATGAGCTACAAAATGGTTCCTCCAGAACTAAAAAAAAAATCCTTGACTGACACAAGGATTAGGAGAATAAAAACAGTATCAGAAGGACATAAAAATACATGAAAAACAGATACAGTGGACCCCGACATACCAACACAATTAAAACGTACAATTATGTAAGTATAATATTGTAAGTGCTTTTGTAAGTGTATTTTTTGGGGTCTGAAATGGACTAACCTATTTGACATTATTTCTTAAGGGAGTAAATTCGTTCGGTAATGGCACTTGAGCAGGCTTCTGGAATGAATTTTGTTCGTAACTTGGGGGTCCACTGTATAAGAAAAGATATATCTCCAACATTACTTGAGAATTGTGCAAAAATATATAGTAATAATAAAAATAACAATTGGCAAAGCACTTGTGTTATATCAATGTCCAATAATATTCTATGAATTACCAACCATTGCTGTATATTACTGGCCAGAAGAGGGGGAGGAGGGAAATACTGCCTCTCAAATACAGCCTCTCATCACTTAGCGACATACTCATTTACCAACGACTCGGACTTACGACGGGCTCTCTGACCAGTATGCATAAAAAAATAATGTACAGTGGACCCCCAAGTTTCGTGATTAATTCGTTCCAGAGAGTCTGCCAAAAGGCAAAATTCACGAATGGTGAAACCATTTTCCCCATAAGAAATAATGTAAATCCAATTAATCGGTTTCAGACACCCAAAAGTATGTACAGTGGACCCCCGAGTTTCGTAAAAACTTCACTCCTGAAGTCTGCTCAAGTGCCATTACCGAACGAATTTACTCCCTTAAGGAAAAATTTCACGTAGGTTAGTCTATTTCAGACCCCCAAAAATACACTTCCACAAGAACTTACAAAATTATACTTACATAATTGCACGATTTCGGTATTCGTTAACCGAGGGTCCACTGTACAGTGGAACCCGGTTAACGAACACCGGAAATCGTGCATTTATTAAGTATAATATGTAAGTGCTTTTGGAAGTGTATTTTGGGGTCTGAAATAGACTAACCTAAATGACATTTTTTCTTAAGGAAGTAAATTCATTCGGTAATGGCACTTGAGCAGGCTTCTGCAATGAATTTTTTTCGTTAACCAGGGTTCCACAGTATTAACAAAAAAAATATTTTTTTAGAGATTAAATATAGATTTACATACAGAAAACAATGATAAATAAATATAAAGCACTAATGAAATGGATAAATGAACATTTTAATCACTACTGCATACCTTTATTGAAGACTCTTGTTGGGAGAGGGAGAGTGTTTGGAGACAGGACAAAATACTTAAATATGACGAGCTAATATCAACTCTATGGTTTATTTATCTACAATTCACCTAATATGACATAATAAACAATAATAATAACATAGAAACATGATACAGTCAACCCCCGTTGACGATGGCATCGGATAACAATTAGAAACCACTAAAATAGTTAATGGTTACACCTCTGAAAATGTGGGTATGGTTAAAATGCTTTTCTAAAAACCTCTGCAATCTGTTCCAGTATTGTTCTGTTCACGGGTTTTGTATGGTATGGGGCGGAATTGCATGTATAATCTGGGAAGGTTCAGTGAAGCCATGAATATTCGTAGATTGCCATGTAGTATGTCACCTTGTTGTAAATAACAGTAAAGTGAAAAGTAATTATGGTGCTGGGAAATATGTAAATCTTCTAGTAGTCTTGCTACCACCTTCAGGCTAAGGTACTATTTTTTTTTTACTAGCTGTATTCTGAGGGACACGGCTAGCTTTTGTGAGACTTTGTCTGGAGGTGGGGGTGTTATGGGGCTATAGGACCCAACATGTATTGATGTATTTAAGTAACAATTACTCAGAAATACCTAATTATATTGAATTGATCACAATTGTTGTTTAATGTGGTCTTGAGGGCAGGCCACTCTTAAGACTGAGAAGCTAAATCAAGCCTGACTTTTCTCAATATAATAGGTTGTATTATATACACACACATTTAATAAGTAGTTTATAAAGTTGTATTTCTCTTTGTAAAAAGTAAAAAGGTGTATGAGAAAAACAATTATTGTGGGTGAATGTGGAATGTGCAAGACAACAGTCTTTTGTTGTTTTGGTTGGGTATATGGGGGTAGCCTGGCTGGCTCTCTCACTCTCCAAAATGGCTTCATGCTGGTTAAGCTTGTAGTATGGACTGGTCTTTCTTATATCTTTCTAGGCAGAATGTGTGTGCCAGAGGTAAGAGTTATATTTTTAAGTGATGTAACCATCATACCCTGTGAATTACAGTGTGTCAAGACACTGGTGGTTAAAGATATGTTGAGGAAAAGGGTATTAATTGTGGTAGGTGGGCCATGTAGCTTGGAGATGCTAGTTACATGTTGTTATGATTAAGACCTGTATATGCTGTATATATATATATATATCCCTGAATATATTATATTTTTTGTAATGGTGGTTTAAATAACCCATTGAGAGGACTGGTGAAAGATTTCAGAGTCAGCACAGCTAATCATTTATGTAAGTACAGTGGACCCCCGGATTACGTCATTATTTAGTTTCAGAATGCTGTTCAAGTGCCGTTACCAAACAAATTTCTTCCCATAAGGAATAATGTAAATTAGATTAGTCCTTTTAGACCCCCAAAAATACACTTACAAAAGCACTTACAAAAATACACTTACATAATTGTTCGAGTTTGGAGCATATCATAAACCGGGGGTCCACTGTATTACCCTAGACTATAAGACCTTTAAGTTAACTACCCCATGCTAGACCATGTAGTAGAACCTTGATAACAAAGTAAAAGGGAAAATAACATAATCCTCCAGTGAACATTACCCTGCGCACTCATCCAAACATTTCACAATTGTGTTTGGAGCTTGTTCATTAAGTGGTAGAGGCAGTGGTAGAGGCAATAGTAGAGGCAGTGGTTGAGGCAGTGGTAGAGGCAGTGGTTGAGGCAGTCTTAATGTAGAGTGAGAGGTGAGTAAACAAGATTAAATGAATAAACGAGAGAGAATCAGTGTAGAAGGTTCGTAAGTTTTGTAAACAAACCAGTTGTTGTTGTTACCAGCCTGGACACGAATGGAATACATCCACTCCTTGAAGCCGACTGAAAAAACATCTCATATTTATGTTAATTTATATGTTTATATGTTACATAGCGTGATTCTTATATAATTTTGAAAAAAATATCATAAATGGATTAAGAAAAATGCCTATATTAACGTTTTATATGCCTCAGAGTGATTATTATTGTGTTATTATTATCATTATTAATGTGCCTCAGAATAATTATTATTGTGTTATTATTATCGTTATTAACCCTTTGGGGGTCGGTGCCATACTAGTACATTTTACGAGCAGGGGTTGGTGCCGTACTAGTATGCGTAAATTCTAGCGGCCTCAAATTAAGTGGGAAACGGCTGGTAGCCCTACATATGAAAGAATGGGTCTATGTGGTCAGTGTGCGCAGTATAAAAAAAAAATCCTGCACCACACACTGCATAATGAGAGAAAAAAAACTCCGACCGTTTTTTTAATTTAAAACAGCGACTTTGCAGTCTATTTTTGTATGGTATTTATTGATGTATTCTTGTTTTTTTGGTCTCATTTGATAGAATGGAAGATATATTACAGAAATAGAGATGATTTAGATTGGTTTGACAATGACAAGTACAGTGGACCCTCGCTATTCGAGCACTCCAAAACTTGTCCTTTTATGTAAGTTTATTTTTCTAAGTGCTTTTATAAGTGTATTTTTGGGGGTCTGAAATGGACTAATCTAATTACATCATTCCTTATGAGAATAAATTCATTTGGTAACAGCACACTTGAACAGCATTCTGGAATGAGGGTAAGTTTTGGAGTGTTCGAATAGCAAAGGTCCACTGTACCTTGAAATTGAGCTCAGAGTAGCGAAAATGTTCGATTTTTGACGATGTTCAAGAATAAACAAATCACACCATGCGTCCAATATACATCAACTGGCGAGTCTAATATTCATGCACAAGTGCTCTGATATTATTTATACCATTTATACAATGATGCAGTTGTATACATAACAGTAAATCTTCTATTATTTTGTGAGAATAAAAATTCAAAATGAAAAGCAAATGTAAGAGGGACCTGGAGACGTGACTAACGAACAGAGAAGATGTTATTTTAGTGCCAGGAATGTCTGCCTTGTTTATTCTGAACCCTATTTTAAAATTGGCATCGTTTGAAATTTGTGTGAAATTGGCCAAATTGCCATTTTCTGACCACTATTTTGGGTAGTTGAAATTGGTAAATAGGCGGTTTCTTGTACTCAATCGATAGAAAAAATGGAGTTCTAGCGAAATAGCTATAATTTTAGTAGACTGAGACATTGAAATTTGCCGAAAATAGGGCTCAAAGTGGGTGAAATCGCCGATGCATAAATATCATCAATACCGCTAACTTCGCGAAAGCATAATTCTGTTAGTTTTCGATCAAATTTCATAATTTTGGTGGTGTTATGATTGGAAAAAGATTCTCTATCATTCCATAGAATTTTTTTTTTTCCAAAAAATGTTCGACCCCAGGAACAGGTTTCCGAGAAGGCCTGTCGACCCCAAAAGGGTTAACCCTTTCAGGGTCGAGGCCTCAATTCTTAACTCTCTCTCAGGGTCGAGGTCTCAATTCTTAACTCTCTCTCAGGGTCGAGAAATTTAAAAAAATCTAAATCTAAATCTAATAGGCTAAAAAAAACATTTTTGTGATCAATACTTACCGAGATATAGAGGCTTGAAGTTGACAGAAAATGAGCCGCTTATGGCAACATCGCTGACTGCCAGTCGGCAGTTGTTTTCTTTTCTTTTTTCAAATAACTTTTATGGCCTATGAGACCAATATAATAATAATAATAATAATAATAATAATAATAATAATAATAATAATAATAATAATAATTTATTTAGACATGGTACAATGATACATAGTTGGGTAGACATGATACATAGTTATTAATGAGATGTAAATGCCAAAAGCCCCTAATATGCTGTGCATTGCGGGCATTCTTAGGACTATTTAATTGTAGACTACATGGTAAAAAATTATGGTTGATAATTTGTAAAATAAGTATAATTGTGTATCTAAGTTATAAAGTTTGAATATAAGTTGAACATATCAATTAATTGAAGCAATGCAACTAAATGAGTGAGATAACAATTAATTGCATTGCAGTTACAGTTTACGTTGTCATTATAATGTAAATGTTATAGAAACAGTTAGCTTAGTATGTATTGTTCATAACAGGTTTTTAAATTTAAGTGATTAATCAGGTTTTTACATTTAAGTGATTATTCTACTTTGTTGCTAATCTTTGATATTGAGCATTTAGGTTTGGGTGAGAAGGTGGTTTTTTAGCATCGTTTTGAATTGGGGTACAGGCAGGGTTTCTTTGGCAATAACAGGTAATGAATTCCAAATTTTCGTGCCTTTTATATGCATTGAGTTTTTACATAGTGTTAGATGGACAAGGGGAACATCGAGGAGTGATCTGTGTCTAGTGTTATGGTCATGTGTCCTGTTAAAATTGGTAAGGAGAAGTTTGAGTGGTGGGTTAATATTTGCATAGTGTGTTCTATGTATGTAATAGGCACAGTAAAAAGTATGAATGTCTTGTATGGTGAGTAAGTTTAGGTTTTTGAATATTGGTGGAGTATGTTGTCTGGAGTGTGAATGTGTTATCATTCTAACTGCTGCCTTTTGTTGTGTTATTAGTGGTCTGAGATGAGTTATTGATGTAGAGCCCCATGCGCAGATTCCATAGGTGAGGTAGGGGTAAATGAGTGAGTGATATAGGGTAAGGAGAGCTGGTTGTGGAACATAGTACCGTATCTTGGATAGTATTCCCATGGTCTTTGAGACTTTCTTGGAAATTTGTTGTACATGTGTCTGAAATTTGAGGCCACTGTCAAGATGGATTCCTAAGAATTTTCCATCTGTGAGTTTTGTGATAGGGGACCCGTTTATCATTATGTTAAGTGGTGCGTTTGTAGCTCTGTTCCCAAACTGGATAAAATAGGTTTTATCAATATTGAGAGTAAGTTTGTTGGTCATCATCCAGGTAGATATTTTCTACAATTCAGTATTTACAGTGTTGACTAGTATGTCTGGGCTTGGGTGCCAGATAACGTATGTAGTGTCATCTGCAAATAGTATGGGTTTGAGTAGTTGAGATGCATTTGGTAGGTCGTTAATGTAAATGAGAAAGAGAAGTGGGCCAAGAACACTTCCCTGTGGGACACCTACTGTAATAGTTTGCGCGGTAGAGCTAGCTCCATTTGTGTACACATATTGGTTTCTGTTGCTAAGGTATGATTTTAGGTAGTTGAGGGAGTGTCCTCTTATACAATAGTGTGATAATTTTAGGGTAACAGATCATGGTCAACTGTATCAAAAGCTTTACGTAAATCAATGAAGATTCCCACTGGGATTTCTTTTTTCTCAAGAGCGGTGTAAATTATTTCGAACATGTGTATAATGGCATCATTTGTATTTTTATTAGGCCTGAATCCAAATTGACAGTGGTTGAGTATGTTGTTGGAGGTGAGGTAGGAATATATTTGTCTATGAATTAATTTTTCAAAGATTTTGGAGAGAAGGGAAAAGTTAGATATCGGCCTGTAGTTATTCAGGTCTGTTTGATCTCCTCCTTTATGTATGGGGGTGACCCTCGCTATTTTGAGTATTGATGGGAAGGTAGAGGATTCGATGGATTTGTTAAAGAGTGTTGCAATAATTGGTGAGAGAACTTGAGAGGCTTTTTTGTATGTAAAAGGTGGTAAGTTATTTAGGTCACCTGCTTTGTTTTTTAATGTGTTGATTATAAGTGAAACTTCTATTGGGTTGGTCGGGGCTAGGAATAGTGTGTTTGGATAGGTGCCAGTGAGATAGTCGTTAGGTGGATTGTTTGAACTTGGGATTTTGCTTGCCAGCTTTTTTCCTATGGTGGAGAAGAAATCATTGAGTTTGTTTGCTGTTTCAATAGGTGGGAGTAGGGGTTCATCTGGTTTTGTTAGCTTGATTGTTCTGTTTGTGGATATCTTTTTAGTTCCTAGAATTTCAGATAGGGTTTTCCAGGTCTTTTTATATCACCTTTTAAGTTATGTAATCTGTTCTCATAGTACAATTTTTTTGACCTTCTTGTTAGACTCATTAGGTTTGATGAGTAACGTTTTGTTTGTTCTCTTGTTATTTGACCCATTCTGTACTGTTTTTCATATACAGTGGACCCTCGCCATTCAAATTTAATCCGTTCCAGGAGCTTGTTCTTAACATGAAATGTTCGAAAGGCGATTTAATTTTCCCATAAGAAATAATAGAAATACAATTAATCCATTCCTGCTGTCAGGAGGAATGACAAAATAGTACTTCACTGTGAAGCTATTATCAATCAACTCGACAGCTTACTTATCTATCGCAATTCATCTAATATGACATAATAAACAATCTAAATAACATAAAAAACCTGATATACACTCTAGAATGAATAAAATATGTATGTCATTACGAATGTGGTGGCTGGGAAGGATGGTGGTGGCGGGCATTCTCGCTACAGCTGTGAAAACATCTTCCCATTCTTTCCTCCTTCAGACGTGTTAGTATAAGAGAAAACGGAGTTTGTAATGCTATCTGCATTAGATCACTTCCAGTCAGCTTCACGGAGTGAACACAAATCGTACGTGTCAGGCTGGTAACAGCAACAACTGATTTGTTTACAAAACTCCCTCCCGAACCTTCATTTAATCTTGTTTACTCACCACTGCCTCTACTACCACTGCCTCTCACCACTGCCTCTCATCACTGCCTCTCATCACTGCCTCTCACCACTGCCTCTACCACCACTGCCTCTCACTACTGCCTCTACCACCACTGCCTCTCATCACTGCCTCTCACCACTGCCTCTCATCACTGCCTCTACCACCACTGCCTCTACCTCCACTGCCTCTCACCACTGCCTCTACCTCCACTGCCTCTCACCACTGCCTCTACCACCAATTCCTCTACCACTGCCTCTCACCACTGCCTCTACCACCACTGCCTCTACCTCCACTGCCTCTACCACCACTGCCTCTCACCACTGCCTCTACCTCCACTGCCTCTACCACCACTGCCTCTCACCACTGCCTCTACCACCACTGCCTCTACCACCACTGCCTCTCACCACTGTCTCTACCACCACTGCCTCTCACCACTGTCTCTACCACCACTGCCTCTACCTCCACTGCCTCTCACCACTGCCTCTACCTCCACTGCCTCTCACCACTGCCTCTACCACCACTGCCTCTCACCACTGCCTCTACCACCACTGCCTCTACCACCACTGCCTCTACCACCACTGCCTCTCACCACTGCCTCTCACCACTGCCTCTACCACCACTGCCTCTACCACCACTGCCTCTCACCACTGCCTCACACTTAATGAACAAACTCCAAACAATTATAATTAAGTGTGAAATGTCTGGATGAGCATGCAGGGTATTGTTCTCTCGAGTGTAAACAACGAGGGACTGGCTTTCCAAGCGCCTGGGCGGACAGGTGATGGACACACTTGTTCGAATCGTGATATTTTGTTCGCATGACGATATCGATTTTCTTGTTCTAATGACGATTTGTTCGACTGCCGAGCTGTTCGAATAGCGGGGGTCCACTGTAGGTGCTTTATATTAATGGATTTGAGATTGCTGGGGGTTAGCCAGGGACTATTTAATCTTTTAGTTGTGATTTGTTTAGTTTTTTTAGGGCAATGCTTATTATAGAGGTAGTGGGTCTTTTTAAGAAAATTATTAATACATAAGTCAGTATCTAGGAAGTTGTCTATTTCTATTTGCCAGTCAGTGTTTGTCATAGCTGTTATAAAGTTATTTATAGCTGTCTCATTATGTAGTCTGAAGGTAACTTTAGTAGTCTCTAGTGGTAATTTTCCGAGGTTGGTTATGAGAAAGGTTGGGTAGTAGTCTGTGGTATCATCTGTGATTATGCCTGATTTTAATGGGGATATGGTGTTAGTCCAGATATGGTCTAATAGAGAGGCACAGGGCTCAGAGATTCTTGTACGTTTTGTTATTGTCGGGAGCAACAAGCAGTTGCTCATAGTGTTTGTGAATTCAGTTACTTGTGGGTCCTGATCTTGTAGGAGGTTTATATTGAAGTCTCCTGTGAGGATTAAGTGGTCTTTGTTCATGTGTGCATCAGTAATCATACTTCCTAATTTTTCACTAAATTGCTGAATATTTGACTGTGGTAATCTATAGATGTTTATAACTGTGAGAGGTTTTTGTAGGGATTTGGATTTAAACTTAGCTATTATATATTCTCCATGTTCATCTCTTGTGCATGTATTGTTGATACATTCAAGCTGGTCTGAGTATAACATAGCTGTGCCACCTCCTTGTTGGTCTTGCCTACAATTGTGTATGGCTGTGTAACCAGGAATGGCATAGATATCTGTAGTATGAGGCTTTAGCCAGGTTTCAGTGAGAGCAATGATGGACATTCTGGCCTGTAGTGAGTTTAATAATGCAGTGAGGTCATCAAAATGTTTGTTTAAAGATCTGACATTGTAGTTAAAGATAGTTATGTTATTGTTGGCTTTGAGTAGTGTTTTAGCCTGTTCTGCTGTGTAGTAATGACAGTTGTTGTTAGGTTCATGTAAGTCATTTAATAAAAGGTTGGTATCAGGATCAATGTTTGGAATCATAAGATTTAGTGTGATTCTATAATTAAACTTAAAAATAGAACAATGCAAGTAGACTTAACCCTTTGACTGTTTCGGACGTATATATACGTCTTACGAGCCAATGTTTCGGACGTATTTATACGCCTAAATTCTAGCGGCCTCAAATCAAGTGGGAGAAAGCTGGTAGGCCCACATGTGAGAGAATGGGTCTGTGTGGTCAGTGTGCGCAGTATAAAAAAAATCGGGCAGCCAGTGGTGCATTGTGGGAAAGCCATTTCAGTAGTCCATGTTCAGCATCCCTAGCGTAAGAAATATCTGACTCCCCGGCGAATCTGGGACTCATCTCTTCCTCAATGATAGCTCTAACACAGATGGAAGTGTCTCTGAAGATGAATTTCATGGTTTTGAGGAGTTTGTGACCGAAAGCAATGCCCAGGATACCAGAAGGAAAGAAGGAAGGATGGAAGAGATGAGAGGAAGGAAGGAAGGAAGAGATGAGAGGAAGGAAGGAAGGAAGAGATGAAAGGAAGGAAGGAAAGAAGAGATGAAAGGAAGGAAGGAAAGAAGAGATGAAAGGAAGGAAGGAAAGAAGAGATGAAAGGAAGGAAGGAAAGAAGAGATGAAAGGAAGGAAGGAAAGAAGAAAGAAGGAGGAAAGGAAGGAAGGAAAGAAGAAAGAAAGAAAGGAAGGAGAGATGAGAGGAAGGAAGGAACAAAAGAAGTAAGAAAGAAAGGAAGGAGAGATGTGAAGAAGGAAGGAACAAAAGAAGTAAGAAAGGAAGGAAGAAAAAAAGAAGGAATGAATGAATGAAGGAAGAAAGGAAGAGATGAGAGGAAGGAAGGAAGGAAATATGTAAGAAAGGAAGGAAGGAATGAAGGAAGAAAGGAAGCTAGGAAGGAGGTTGTGGGGAAGCAGACATGGGTCCCCTTTTGTGTTGACAGGCAGTGTGGGTGGTGAGTAATGGTATAATATGTCATTTTGAGCAAGGGGCTAGTAACCCCTTCTCCTGAATAAATTACTAAATGTAAAAGGAGAAACTTTCGTTTTTCCTTTTGGGCCACCCTGCCTCGGTGGGAAACGGCTGACGTGTTGAAAGGAAAGATGTCATTTTGACAGCTGCCTCCTTACCCTGACTCAGCAAATTTAGATGTCCACACACACAGCTTCAAGCCCTAAGGGCAGTAGGTAGGCAAGTAAGTAGGTAGGCAAGTAGGTAGGCAAATAGGTAAGTTGGTAAGGAAGTAGGTAAGGAAGTAGGTAAGCAAGTAGGTAAGCAAGTAGGTAAGCAAGTAGCTAAGCAAGTAGCTAAGCAAGTAGGTACGTAAGTAGGTACGTAAGTAGGTAGGAACGACTGTGGGGAAGAAGAGCATGGGACCCCATGGGTGTTGACAAGGCAGTGAGGGTGGTGAGTGGTGGTATAATATGTCATTTTGACAGCAGCCGCACCCTGACTCAGCATATTTATAAGTCCACACACTCACAACAACCAGCTTCCAGAAGCTATTATCAGTTCTATGAAGTGTCCAGTGACTATATATGCGTATATATAGAAACCAGAAGGAAGGAAGGAAGGAGATGAAAAGAAGGAAGGAAGGTAGGAAGGAAGGAAGGAAGGAAGTAAGGAAGGAAGGAAGGAAGGAAGGAAGGAAGGAAGGAAGGAAGGAAGATAGGTAGGTAGGAAGGAAGGAAGGAATGTAGGAAGGAAGGAAGGAAGGAAGGAAGGAAGGAAGGTAGGTAGGAAGGAAGGAAGGAATGTAGGAAGGAATGTAGGAAGGAAGGAAGGAAGGAATGACGACCCAGACGACCATGAACCTAGGATAACTACCTAACACAACTGCCTGCTGCTACTTTGAAGAAAACTGCTCAGAAGAGATGTTTTGTCTGTGCATATACTAAAAAACACCCACAAAAATGCAGAGACACTCGTTTTATGTGTGAGGAATGTAAAACACCACTGTGCATGGAACCATGTTTCAAAGAGTTCCACAAGCTGCAGAACTTCTATGAACATGTCCAGTGACTGTACATTTGTATATATATTATAGAACAATAGTAATAAAGATTTTTTTGTATTGTTGGTTTGTGTAAACAAGTTTTGTAAACAATATAAAGATACTAATGTTTATGCTATTATTGTGTTGCATACAACGAATGTATATATATACATTGCACCTTACCTTGGCCTCACAGGCCACATAAGTTACGTAAAAAAAGAAAATAGTGAAAAAACAAGAAATCTACGAATGGAAGTAAACAAATGTTTACCGAATGAGTGGCATTCGCCGCTGTTGCCATACGCGGCTCATTTTCTGCCAACTTTACACCTCCATATCTCGGTAAATATTGATGGCAAAAATCTGTTTTTAGGACCAAAACAATCAGAAAAATAATCTTAACATTTTGATAAGAAAAAATAATTTTTTTTTTTTTAATATTTCCCGACATAGAATGACAGTTTCAGAAAGGGGTCTCCGACAGTCAAAGGGTTAAGAATAAGACAATGCAAAAGGAGTTCTTGGCACGTGAGTTAGTACGTTGGATATGTTTACAAAAATGAATAAATGAGCTAAGGTAGTCAATTTACAGCTAATAAGAATCTAAAACTATAGCACCTGAGTTAGCACCTGAGTTAGTTAATTAATTAAACAAATGTTTATATATGAGTGTGATTCTAAAAAGACTTAAGAACAATGAATAATGCTAAACTTAAAGATATGATATCTGATAAATTGATTTTACTAGCTATTGGATTTCCACACTTTTGAACAGAAGTCACAGAGATTTAGGATATATCTTTACAATGTAATTGATTTATTATTTAACTAGCTAATAGAACTGGTTGGAAAATTACTATGATTAATATTAAGTTATAATGGAACAAATATTAAGATTCAGTATTGCACTAGTTGTGATTATAGAATTTATTAAAGGCAATATAAAGAAAATGAAAGTTAACTATTAAAGGAGAAATAAGTGCTAAAGTGTACAAAAGTGTACAAAAGTAAAATTTATTAATATTAAAAAATAGCTTGAAATAAAATTTTAGGCAGTTAAGGTGATCAATAATATATAGAAATGAGGTTGGAGAAAAGGATAAAAGGTAAATACAATTTTTAGCAAATAAGGTGATCAAAAGTAATTATAAATTCTAAGCAATTAAGCTGATAAAAATATATAGGAATGTGGGTTGAAAAATGGGCACAAGTAAAAACTGTATTTAAAAATAAAAATAAAACTATTTGTCAAAAATATTCATCAAAGGATAGACAAATACTTAAATGAGGTAGATGGGCAAAACATACACTACACTATACATAGGGGTTTGGTTTTGGACATTGTGTTTAGACAGTCTCTGTAATATTTGCATCCCTAAGGAATTTTGATAGTTCATTCTCATTTGTGATAGTATACAAATGACCTACACTTGTTTTCTTCACTAGAATTTTTCCATCCCGGGTGAAACATTGGTGGATTTTATCATTATTCTCTCGCTTAAGTTTTCTGATTCTATACCAGAGGTTCTGACGTTTTTTGGTCAGACACTCATTTATGTATACCTGTTTCCTGGCTATAATAGATGATTTAATTAGATCTGTTTTCCTGTCATGTGTGGTGAAACTAATCATAACACTTTTTCTACCATGGAAGCCTAGTAATCGTGCTTCTTTTATATCTGTCACTGGTACATTAACGTTTATTTGATCTTTGATGATCTGTATAGTAATGTCTTTACTGTTTGCTTGGGTCATATCACTGGGAAAGAATGGAATATTCACTATTACTGCGTCTGATTACTTATCTTGCTCGGTTTTTTCCTCTTGGAGTGCAAGGTAGTCATTAAACTGGTTATCTATGTTGTTCTTCCACTCCTTTACTTCTTCCTCAACCTTTGTGTTTATAGATGTTATCTGTTCAGTGTGGCTATCAATGACAGTTTGGAGGGTTTTGCCAAAATCAGTCATTCCAGTTGTTGTTAACTTTTGTTCAAGGCTGAGGATTTTGTTTTCAAGTTGTGTCATCCTGGTATCTTGTTGCAGAAGTGCTTTACGTTGGTCCATATTTTCATTGATTAATTTGATGATGTATGACTTTAGTGTATCTGGATCATTCGTCATACCTGAGAGATTATCTGGGGTGAAACCAGTGAAGGGGGAACTTGTGGGGGAGGCAGCCATGTTTGTTGTTGATGCGTCGCCCTGGGTGGTGGTGAGGGGGTGGAGGGTGTACCGGCATCTTGGGTAGACAAGTTGACTAGTAGATTTCTTGGTGTTTTCTTGTTGATTTTGGAATTGGTTCTTCTGATGTTACTTCTCATTTTAACACAGTAGTCGGAGAAGTTGGTGCAGCAAGATGAAGCTGTAGGCTGGTAAGCTGTAGGCTGTTAAGCGTTTGTTTGGCAGCGGGGTGGTGCTTTGGGTTTGAGGACAGTCTTCCTTTAATCGTCAGTTTATTTGGTTTGTAGGTCTCACTGCTGGTATTCTTGGGTCATAAGTGCTGTTTTTCAAATATTCACTCGTTATTTACTTCACAATAACTACACAAACTTTGTTCTCATTACATTGTTTACAAAATATGTTTACAAAAATTAACAATGTCAAAGATTAAATATTACTATTTTTCTATCATATATATACATATATACAGTCACTGGACATGTTCCTAGAATTGGTGGAGCTTGTGGAACTCTTTGAAACATGGTGTCATGCACAATGGTACTTTACACTCCTCACACATAAAACGAGTGTGTCTGCGTTGTTGAGGACGTTTTTTTTGTATGTGCACAGACATGGCACCTCTTCTGAGCCTTTGTCTTGCAAGCAGTAGCAGGCAGTTTCATTAGGTAGTGATCACCAGGCCTCAGACGAGAGGGTATTTGTTCATAATTTCGTGGGCGGTGTTCTATTGCAGGTGCTATTACTTGGTACTTGAATATTATTTGTCTGATCACAGACAAACAAAATTCACCATATGGTGGTTTGTTTCTGGTCTTCAGCTTATACATATTATAAGCATTGAGCATGGAAATGTCCAGAATATGGAAAAAGCATTTTATGTACCACTTATAACTCTTATGAACACAATCAGCAAACCCAATCTGCATGTCACATTTGTCCACTGAACGCATATTGAGGGTGTAGTCCATCACAGCTGCAGGTTTTAGAATGGGTTCATTGGTCTCTCTATCCAGCCTGCCACTGTCTGTCATTTCATTAGGGTGAACTGATGACAACAGCGTGACATCTTGTTTGTCATGCCACCAAAATGCCATGATGTCATTGGCAGCAAACGCCTGCACCACACCTCTACGAGTGCCTGCATCAAACCTAGGCATATGCTTACGATTTCCACGCACTGTACCGCACACATCTGTCATGTTCACTCGCAAAAAATCACTGAGTAAAGGGCTTGTGTACCAGTTATCAGTATATAATGTATGCCCCTTACCAAGATATGGTTCCATCATTGTTCTAACCACATCACCAGAGATACCCAATAACTTCCTGGTATCTTGCAATGTATTACTTCCAGTGTACACAATAATATCCAATACAAGACCACTGTAGCAATCACAAAGTACAAACAACTTTATACCAAAGCGTTTCCTCTTGCTTGGTATATACTGCTTGAACGACAGTCTACCTTTGAATAAAATCAAAGACTCATCAATAACAAGCTTCCTGAAGGGATAAAAATACATATTGAACTTCTGTTTCAGGTACACAAACACATTCCTAATCTTATATAACCTGTCGTTTCTGTCAGGCCTGGTTTTAAGCATTATGTGGCAAAGAAAAGATACATCTCAGCCACAGTTGTTTCTTTCCACTGGTGTAGACGTGATCCTGGTGAAAGTATTGTGTTTGCCATGGTGTACTCGTAGTATCTGTTGCTTTCCCTGACAATAATATCCATCAGGGGTTCATCAAAGAATAATTCAAAGCATTCCAGTTCAGTGGCATTTTTCCCAAGTGTACAAGATGGGCATATTCCACTTTGGCTTTCATCAAACTGATGGGGATTGGGAATAAAATTCTCAGCTCCCTGCCAATCCCATTGGCGGTCTGCTGGTGAGTACTGGATATTGACAGGTGGTTGTGGAGGTTGTGGTTGTGCAGGTTGGTGTAATGGGTGGATGGGTGAGGGTGGCCTTTGTTGTAGCTGAGCTGAGTCAGCGGTGTGGGTGGCAGCATGGTGCCTCCCGCCTGGCACCACCACTACCACCACCACCACCACCAGATGCATGCACATTTTTCATCCCAATTGCAGCACTATCATCTTCGTTTTCACTATCTGTGCCTGTTGTATGCCCACAGGATGTACTCCTAACCCTTGGAAGAGCATATAGCACACTACCAGAGCGCATATACCGTCGTATATACTGACGCTTCACTGGTGAATATTCCACTTCACTCTCGCTACTGGAACTGTTTTGAAGAGTTTGGAGTTCAAAATCACTATCACTATCATCACCATTGCTCACATATGAGTCCTGGATATGAGTAAATAACAATTTCCTCTTTTGTTCTGGTGCAATTGAACGTGAGCAAGACGGCACAGCACCAGAGGTGGAAGGTTGTGGGTCGTCCGGGTTTTCCTCACTATTACCGGTATTATGGTCATTATTTTCGGTCACAACCGCGTCAAAACTTTGGAAGTCACCTTCACTGACATCCCCATCACTATTAGAACTGTCACTGGGGAACAAAAGTGTCCCAATTCGCCGAGGAGTAAGGAGTTTCTTGCTAAGAGGCATGGTGGACAAGGTGGACTGAAATGGTGTTCCCACAATGCACCACTGGGTACCCGATTTTTTTCCTACTGCACACACTGACCACGCAGACCCATTCTCTCACATGTAGGCCTACCAGCGTGTTCCCGCTCGATTTGAAGCCGCTAGAATTTATGCATACTAGTACATCAAACACCCTGGCGTGTAAGCCGTACTAGTACGTCAAAAACCCTGAAAGGGTTAATATGGCATCTTCAAGACTAATAACACACTCTTAGTGATTTTAATGTGTTCCTGCATGCAAGCACAGGCGCAAGTTGTGGAGTTTAAAGCAGTTAAGTTCAGTGACAAAGTGTAGCATTAAGAGTGTAGTGATTAAGCGATAGAAAAAGGACGAAACGAAATAAACTCCTGACAGCTTAAGCCGCTCCGCCTATCTTCTGCAAGGTATGTAAATGGTGTGCGTACACCTGTTCATTTGTACATTATGGTTTCCTTATGAAAGAAGTGATCTAATGCAGTTATCATTACAAACTCCGTTTTCTCTTATACTAACACATCTGAAGGAGGAAAGAATAGGAAGATGTTTTCATAGCTGGAGCAAGAATTCCTGCCATCACCGTCCTTGCCCATCACCACATTCGTAATGACATACAGTACACCCCCGAATATCGGCCGTAATCCGTTCCAGGAGCTAGGCCTCAACTCAAACTGGCCGAAAGTCAAACTAATATTTCCCATAAGAAATAATGTAAATACACTTAATCCGTTTCCACCCAAAAATATTCACCAAAAAATAATTTTTTTAAAGAATAAATACTATACAGTGGACCCCCGAGTTTCGTAAAAACTTCACTCCTGAAGTCTGCTCAAGTGCCATTACCGAACGAATTTACTCCCTTAAGGAAAAATTTCACGTAGGTTAGTCTATTTCAGACCCCCAAAAATACACTTCCACAAGAACTTACAAAATTATACTTACATAATTGCACGATTTCCGGGGTATTCGTTAACCGAGGGTCCACTGTAGTTTTATATGCAGAAAACAATGAGAAATAATATAAAGCACTAATTTTAATGGATAAATGAACATTTGAATCAGTTTTACCTTTACTGAAGACTCTTGTTGGCGTATGAAAGAGGCAGGAGAGTTTGTTTGGAGGCAGGACAAGATAGCCCTTCAATACGACACTAATATAAACTCTACGGCTTATTTATCTATCACAATTCATCTAATATGACATAAACAATATTAATAACATGGAAACATGATATATACTCTAGAATGAATAAAATATGTCATTACCAATGTGAGGACTGGTGGTGTGTGTTATTGTTTGGTTTAGGGCCATGAATGCTGTCATATACTGCTGTTGGGTATATAGGCAGGGCCACATACCATTACACTGAAACAATGATACTGTAATTATAAATAGAAACTACACTTAATTCTATAATAGAAATATTTACACTTTAATTTATAAATAAGAAATATTTACACTTTAATTTATAAATAAGAAATATTTACACTTTAATTTATAAATAAGAAATATTTACACTTTAATTTATAAATAAGAAATATTTACACTTTAATTTATAAATAAGAAATATTTACACTTTAATTTATAAATAAGAAATATTTACACTTGCCTTGCAAGAGATGGTGGCAGAGGGCAGCATTGGTCTCAGTGCCCCTATAGTATACCTCAAACAACAATGGAGTTAAGTTTCGTGTCGTCATTTTTCTATCTCTTAATCACTTAACTTAATTGCTACATTGTTAATGCTACACTTTATCGCTGGCTAGTGCTATAGCCTTTATCGACTCATGCTGCTTTAGTATTGTACATATCGTAGAATCAGTGAATCACTGAAGAAGACACATTCTCCCCTCTCTTCCTCCTCCACTTTGGTACTTTGCTACAATTTCTTTCTTCAATTCTATCATGTTTGTCACTTTCTTTACCAAAGGGCTGCCACTATGAAGTTTCTTTGGGCCCATGGTGGCTTATTTCACAGTCACAATCAAGAAACAAGCACTAAACATAATGAATTTATTGTGATAAACAAAGCTAGACTGGCTCATGATGCCTGCGCGGGGACGCGCTCAAGCGTGGGCAGACAGACAGGTCTGGTACCCAGGCCGAAACATGGGGAACGGCCGATAGTCGGGCCAAAATTGGGATGAAAAAAAGCGACCAAAACACGAGTCGGCTGATACTCAGGGTAGCCGATACTCGGGGGTCCACTGTACATATTTTATTCATTCTAGAGCGTATATCGGGCTTTTATGTTATTTATATTGTTTATTATGTCATATTAGATGAATTGTGATAGATAAATAAGCTGTCGAATTGATAACAGCGTCATAGTGAAGTACTATTTTGTCATGCCTCCTGACAGCAGGAACGAATTAATTGGATTTACATTATTTCTTATGGGAAATATTGCTTCGAGTTTCGAACGTTTCGAGTTTAGAACTAGCTCCTGGAACGGATTAAGTTTGAAACTTGGGGTTCCACTGTACAGTGGACCCCCAAGTAACAAGCAAAATTCATTCCAGAAGCCTGCTCAAGTGCCATTACCGAACGAATTTACTCCCTTAAGAAATAATGTCAAGTAGTAGGTTAGTCCATTTCAGACCCCCAAAAATACACTTACAAAAGCACTTACAACATTATACTTACATAATTATATGATTTCTGGCGTGCTCATTACTCGGGGGTCTACTGTACTCTGATAATTATACTTATGTGTATCTGTACCTAAATATACTTACACACTGTGCTGGCGTGCAGGTACACATTAAAATCACTAAGAGTCTCTCTACTCTTGAAGACGCCATATTAATAATCTCTTGGGCACATTAAATGTCGTATACAGTGGACCCCCGAGTTTCGTAAAAACTTCACTCCTGAAGTCTGCTCAAGTGCCATTACCGAACGAATTTACTCCCTTAAGGAAAAATTTCACGTAGGTTAGTCTATTTCAGACCCCCAAAAATACACTTCCACAAGAACTTACAAAATTATACTTACATAATTGCACGATTTCCGGGGTATTCGTTAACCGAGGGTCCACTGTATTAAGTTAATGCAGTATAACCCTTGGTTTTCATGAGTCTTAGTTTTTGTGAATTTTGGTTATCAGCAACTTTTTCATCAGAATATAGCCTTGGTTTTCGTGATTTCCCTTGGATTTCGGCGGTCGTATGGAACATTTCGTAATAATCCATCATTTTTTGTGCTTGCAACTGCTAAATAAGTCACCATGGGCCCAAAGAAAGCTCCTAGTGCCAGCCCTTTGGTAAAGGTGAGAAACACGATAGAATTCAAGAAAGAACTCATAGCAAAGTACCAAAGTGGAGGAGGAAGAGAGAGGGGAGTATGTGTCTTCTTCAGTGAATCAGTGATTCTACGATACTAAATCAGCAGGAGTTGATAAAGGCTATAGCGTCAGTCAGCGATAAAGTGTAGCATTAACAGTGTAGCAAGTAAGTTAAGCAATAGAAAAAGGATGACACGAAACTAACTTTGTTGTTGTTGGAGGTATATAGGGCCACTGACAACATACGCCGCCCTAAACCTCTGCCAATATCCTAAACCAATGCCAGCATGCCCTCCAAGGTGCAGTAAGTGTAAATATTTCTTATTTATAAAGTGTAAATATTTCTTATTTATAAAGTGTAAATATTTCTTATTTATAGTGTAAATAGTTCTTATTTATAAATTAAAGTGTAAATATTTCATATTTATAAATTACGTACATCATTTCAGTGTGAATAGTGGTGGTGGCTTCTGCTGCCTCCACCACCACCACTATATGTACAGCTTATGATCAGTGGCCTTTATAAACCCAACAACAATAACACTACCACCAGTCCTCACATACGTAATGACATATTTTATTCATTCTAGAGTATATATCATGTTTCTATGTTATTAACCCTTTGGGGGTCAACAGGCCTTCTCAGAAACGTGTTCATAGGGTCGAAAAATATTCGGGAAAAAAAAAATTATTTTATCTTATGAAATGATAGAGTTTTATTTTCTAAATCTAAATGGCTAAACAAATTTTTTTTGCGATCAATACTTACGGAGATATGGAGGCTTCAAGTTGACCAAAATTGAACCGCTGACAGCAACATCGGTGACTTCTGGTTGGCCGGTAAGTTTTTTTTTTTTTTTTTTATACTTTTTTCTTTTATTTTTTAATATTTTATTTTTTCAAGTAACTTTTATGTCCTGTGAGATCAATATAAACCATATTTTGTATATATACACTCCTTGTATACTACACAATAACTGCTGGCTGACTGGCTGACCAGCTGGCTTGCTGGCTGGCTGACCAGCTGGCTTGCTGGCTGGCTGGCTGGCTGACCAGCTGGCTTGCTGATCAGCTGGCTGGCTAGCTGGCTGGCTGGCTGGATGGATGGCCAGTCGACTGGCTGGCTTGCTGGCTGACCAGCTAGCTGGCTGGCTTGCTGACCAGTTGGCTGGCTGGCTAGCTGTCTGGCTGGCTAGCTGACCAGCTGGCTGGATGGATGGCCAGCCGGCTGGCTGGCTTGCTGGCTGACCAGCTAGCCAGCTGGCTGGTTGGCTTGCTGACCAGTTGGCTGGCTGGCTGGCTGGCAGGCTGGCTGACCAGCTGGCTGGCTGGCTGGCTACCTGACCAGCTGGCTGGCTGAACAGCTGGTTGCATGGATGGTCAGCTGGCTGGCTGGCTGTGTCTATCTCACAGGAACACATAAATAAAATTATACATAGTGTAAATTACCTAGGATACACGTGAGAATATTAATAATAATAATAATAATAATTATTATTATTATTATTATTATTGAAGGAAGGTGTGTCAGTCTTATCGCTAATCTAATTACAAAGTGACATTTGAAGAGGGTGAGGTCCTCTTATCTTATTTATTATCGCTAAACTAATTACTGTTGACATTTGATGCCTTCGCCTGCCTGCCTCAACCCCTGCCTCCCTCCATCCCTGCCACTCTCCCTGCCTCCCTCCCACCCTCCCTGCCAGCCAGCCAGGGGTTACCCTCATCTTATCAAGAGTGATGACATTTGACAAATGAGGAACACTGCCTTCGCCTGCCTGCCTCAACCCCTGCCTCCCTCCCTCCCTGCCACTCTCCCTGCCTCCCTCCCACCCTCCCTGCCCGCCTCCCTGCCAGCCAGCCAGGGTTAGCCTCATCTTATCAAGAGTGATGACATTTGACAAATGAGGAACACTGCCTTCGCCTGCCTGCTTCAACCCATGCCTCCCTCCCTCCCTGCCACTCTCCCTGCCTGCCTCCCTGCCAGCCAGCCAGGGGTTACCCTCGTCTTATCAAGAGTGATGACATTTGACAAATGAGGATACACAGCCTTCCCTTTATTTGTTTTCAATGTTTTATCTGCCTGTCTGTCTGTCTTTCTGTCTGTCTTAGAGACAGTCACTATTGAACCAACACTGCCACATCTGAGTCCTGATATATTATTTGCCAGTCTGGATTTTTTGGGCTATCCTATGTAATTTACACTATGTATTTATCCTCTGTGATTTACACTATGTATTTATCCTAGGTTATTTACACTATGTACATGTATTTATGTGTACCTGTGTGACAGAGCCAGCTAGCTAGCCAGCCAGCTGGTCAGCCAGCCAGCTGGCCAGCCAGCCAGCCTGCCTGCCAGCCAGACAGCCAACCTTCCCCCCACTGTCTTCCCCACCTATACTGTCTTCCCCACCCACCCCACTGTCTTTCCCACCCCCAGTTTTCCAAACTGCCTTCCCCACCCACCCCACTGTCTTCCCCACTGCCTTCCCCACCCACCCCACTGTCTTCCCCACCTTCCCACTCCCCCACTGCCTTCCCTACTCCCCCCCACTGTATTCCTCACCCACCCCCACTGTCTTCCCCACTCCCCCCACTGCCTTCCCTACCACTCACACTGCCATAGTGAGGTATTCCTTACCACATGGCTTGGTGACAAAGGTGTACTGAATTACCACTCCCACAATGCAATGCGGGTGCATAGATTTTTTTCCTACTGCGCACACTTACCACATAGACCCATTCTATCATATGCAGGCTTACCAGCTTTCTCCCCCTCGATTTGAAGCAGCTAGAATTTACGCGTACTAGTACGGCACCAACCCCTGCTTGTAAAACGTACTAGTACGGCACCGACCCCGAAAGGGTTAATATTGTTTATTATGTCATATTAGATGAATTGTGCTAGATAAATAAGTCGTAGAGTTGATATTAGTGTCATATTGAAGGACTATCTTGTCCTCTCTCCAAACACACTGTCGCCACCACAATTCCTAACATACACCAGAAACAGACCTCTCTGGAACACTTTTTTGAGTGACAGGGGTCCAGTGACTCTCAAGCTGGTCCAAGTGGCATTAAAAAACAAAGAAGGGAAGTAACCCCAGAAAAGGACTTGGTACCTGAAGTCTTTATGGAAGGGAATTCCCCACCCAAACAGTAATTTCTCCATCCTCTCCCCTCCTCCCGTCTTTAATACAGTAGACCCTCATTTAGCACGACTTTATGTTGCGCGTTTTGGGTATTACGCGATTGAAGAATTGCGGCACATTTTTATCTAACATGACGTAAACCTTATATTACGCGATTCGCTGAAGGGAAAATTTTTTGAGCGCGCGGTCGCCTACGGTGGGTTAAACCACTGAGTCAGTGGGGGAGTCCTACTGCTATCCCCAGCCACCCTCACCCACCCACGCATCCTTCCCAGGGTTCAGTTTGGTTCATACACGTGCAGGACAACAATAATCGGTAAGATCGCTGTGTTTATTTACATACATTTTCTCATTTTCACTGCATTTTGATAAATCCGCCAAGCAATCATGGCACCCAGTAAGCATACAAGTGTTCCAGCAAGTGACAAGAAAAGGTTTAAGCATTCAAGTCTAGGAATTACAGTGGTCCCCCGAGTAACGAACACAACGGAAATCGTACAATTATGTAAGTATAATATTGTAAGTGCTTGTGGAAGTGTATTTTTGGGGGCCTGAAATAGACTAACATACGTGACATTATTCCTTAAGGGAGTAAATTCGGTTGGTAATGGCACTTGAGCAGGCTTCTGGAATAAAGTTTTTTCGTTACTCGGGGGTCCACTGTACAAAGAAAATCGAGATATTAGATAAGCTTAAGAGTGGCTCACGTGTGGTGGATATAGTCAGGGCCTATGGCGTTAATGAAGCGTCAGTTCGTACAATTAGGAAGAATGAGGCGAATATACGAGCTTGTGTAATGAATAACCCAAAATGTGACCTCATGAAAAGAATAAATAAAAACAGAAAACATAAATAAAACAGAAAACTTGTTGCTTGAGTGGATCGAACAGAAAACAAAGAAAGGTGCACCACTTAATTTCATCTTAATTAGGGTTGTTTAAAGCAGTGTGTGATAAGGAAGGAAGGCCTGAAAACGAGTGTGTGTTTAGCGCAGGCTGGTTTCACAACTTTAAGTTGCATAATAAGTTACATAATATTAAGTTTTCTGGTGAAAGTGCTTCAGCTGATCATACAGCAGCAAGTAATTTCCATGCTGAATTTCAGGAACTTATTTCTGAGGGTGGCTATGAGCCACATCAAGTGTTTAATGGTGACAAGACAGGTGTTTTCTGGAAGAAAATGCCAACACAAACTTATACTAGTCAGCAAGAGAAAAGTGCACCGGGCTTAAAGGCAGCAAAGGATTGCTTCACCTTGCTCCTTTGCGGTAATGCATCAGGTGATTTCAAGTGTAAGCCCATGGTTATTTACCACTCTAAGACTCCTCGTGCTTTGAAAGGTGTGGATAAAAACACCTTACCAGTAATTTGGAGGTCAAACCAGTCAGCATGGATGACAGAGGAAATATTTATTGACTGGTTTAAGCATCACTTTATTCCTGAAGTCAAGTTTTACCTGCACAGCAAGAACCTTGCATTCAAGGCTCTCTTCATTCTTGATAATTCCCGTACTCATCCACAAGCTTTGCTGGATGTGACCCCACATGTAAAAGTTGTATTTTTACCTTCAAATACAACATCTCTGATACAACCACTGGACTGGGGAGTTATTCAGACATTCAAGTGTAACTACACAAAAAAAGTTATAAAAAAAATAGTTGCATCAATGGATTCTGACTCCAACCTGGCAGTACCAAGCTTCTGGAGAAAATTTAACATTGCAGATGCCATCAGCTATGCTAGAAGTAGATGGAATGAAGTGCCCCAATCAACATTAAATGCAGGCTGGGGAAAGTTATGGCCTTCTGTAGTTAATTGTTTCACTGGTTTTTCCTTGCTTGAGAGTCAGGTTCAGGAAATTGTTCAGCTGGCAAGGAGATTACCAGGTGATGGTTTTGAAGATATGAATGAAGATGTGAATGAACTCTTAGAAGATGATGATGATGAAAACAGGAGTCCAGAGGAAATGTTGGCAGAGTTCGATGCACAGATACAAGGGAGGGAGATAACAGAAGAAGATGAAGAAGAACCTGAAGAAAAACAGTTAACATTGCAGCAGTTACGTGAGCAGTTCCATGTTACTGCTAAACTAGCAGACTTTTTCACTGAAGAGGACCCTGACAAAGCTAGAAGCAGGGCTTTGAAACGGGGTCTAGACCAGCTGATGATGCCTTACCGTCAGCTGTATAATGTAATGCAGAATAAAAGAGCCCAGAGATCCATTACAGAATTTATGCACACTCCAATACAACCATCGACTTCAGCACCAGAACCTCTACCATCCACTTCTACCGACAACCAACAAGCATCCACCTCAGCCCAGTAGGGCCACACTATCTATATCCACTCTTCACTACCATCCACAAACATCATTACCCACAATTTAAGGTAAGAAATACTATTATTTCTATTGCATTTGTAGTCTTAAGCCGTAATATATCACAACAATGAACTACAATTACATATTCGCCTTTAATTTTTGCAAGATCTGTTGGTCTAAAAAACTTGTTTGGCTTTTTGGGGACTCCAAGGAACATAACCCTATTTTTCCCATAAGTTCTTCTACTTATCTAACATGATTTTACCTAACACGATGTTTTCAGGACCGTAACTACCGTGCTAAATGAGGGTCTACTGTATACTAAGAAGAGTCTTCAATAAAGGTAAGTGTCATGTTATTATTGTTTTATTCTTCCTGTCTTATTGTTTTCTGTGTAGATAAATGTATATTTCATGTAAAAAAAAAAATTTTTTTTAATAATTTTGGGTGTCTGGAAAGGATTAATTGGATTTACATTATTTCTTATGGGGAAAATGAATTCGGAAATCATCAAATTCGGCTTTAGTCACACTCTCTGGAAGGGATTAATTATGATAACCGATATTTTAGCACATTACAGTGGTACCTCGGTTTACGATATTAATCCGTCAGAGAGGGCATATCTTTAGCCGAAACAATCATTACCCGAATCAATTTTCCCCATAAGAAATAATGGAAATAAATTTAATCCATCCAAGACTTCCAAAAGTAGTTAAATAAAATATTTTATAGAACTTTTTGACATTAAATAATACACAATTTAATGAAGAATAACTATATACACATATAAATATTGTACAATAACATGTCACTTACATTTATTGAAGAGTTGTTGATGTGTGGAGGACGGGAGGAGGGAAGAAGGTGGAGTAGTATGCTAGTGTTTGGAAGGGAATCCTTCCATTAACACTGCAGGTACCAAGTTCTTTTCTGGGGTTAATTCCCTTTTCTTTGAATGCCACTAGGACCAGCTTGAGAGTCACTGGACCTCTTTCTAACAATAAATCTGTCCAGGGAAGCTGTGTCTGGCGATTCTTTAACACATCCCTGAAATGACACACCACTGTGTCATTGTACAGGTTGCCAGCACGGCCTGCAACAGCATGGTTAGGGTGATATTCATCCATAAAGCCTTGCACCCTGCTCCACATTCCACAAATCTCCTTAATCACTGAAGAAGGCACCTTCTTCCATCTCTGTTCCACCTCCTCCTCCTCTGAACCATTGTCCTGACCTCTGGTCTCTTGTTCCAGTTGCTGTTGAAGCTCTTGCAGATCTTCAGTGGTTAGCTCTTCCTTGTGCTCCTCCACCAACTGTTCCACATCCTCACAATTCACCTCTAACCCCATAGACTTGCCCAATTCCACAATTTCTTCCACAACAGGCTCAGGCTCAGGCTCAGGGTTCTGAGGCTCAGCCCCAAAACCTTCAAAATCCCTCTCTAGGACACAGTCTGGCCACAATTTTCTCCAGGCAGAGTTCAAAGTCCTGGTAGTCACTCCCTCCCAAGCCTTACCTATAAGGTTTACACAATGCAGCATATGGAAATGGTTTTTCCAAAAGTCTCTTAGGGTTATATTCATGTCTGTGGTCACATCAAAGCACTTTTGAAACATTGCTTTGGTGTAGAGTTTTTTAAAGTTGGAAATGACCTGCTGGTCCATGGGCTGGAGGAGAGGAGTGGTATTAGGGGGCAAGAACTTCACTTTGATGAATTTAAACTCCTCCACAATTTTCTCTACCAAGTTTGGAGGATGACAAGGAGCATTGTCCATTATCAGGAGGCACTTAAGTGGCAAATTATTGTCCAATAGATATTTCTTCACACTGGGGCCAAACACGCTACTGAACCACTCTAAGAAAATGTCCTTTGTGACCCATGCCTTTCTGTTAGATTTCCACATCACACACAAGTTAGACTTGCTGACACCGCATCTGCCAAACACTCGGGGATTTTCAAAAAGATACACCAGTAAAGGCTTCACTTTGCAATCACCACTGGCATTAGCACAAAGCATCAAAGTTAGCCTGTCTTTCATAGGCTTATGTCCTGGCTGTGCCTTTTTTTCCTGAGTAATGAAGGTCCTGTTGGGCATTTTCTTCCAAAACAGGCCTGTTTCATCACAATTAAACACTTGTTGGGGGAGGAATTGTTCAGCCTCTATGTACTCCTGGAATTCAGGCACATATTTTTCAGCCGCAATTTTGTCAGAACTGGCTGCCTCACCATGCCTCACAACACTATGTATTCCACTTCGATTCTTAAATTTGTGAAACCAGCCTCTGCTGGCTTTAAATTCGCTCACTTCAGAACTCGTTGCAGGCATTTTCTTAACGAGATCATCATGCAACTGCCTTGCTTTTTCACATATTATTGCCTCCGAAACAGTATCTCCTGCTAACTGTTTCTCGTTGATCCACACCAACAACAACCTTTCCACATCTTCCAGCACTTGTGGTCTCTGTTTTGTGAACACAGATGAACCTTTTGCAACAACAGCTTCCTTGATTTTACGTGTATTTTCTTGGCCACAATGGTAGCGATGGTAGAAAAGGTTTTACCATACAGCCTGGCCAGCTCACTGATACGCACTCCACTTTCATATTTTTCTATTATCTCCTTCTTCAGTTCTATCGTACATGTATTTCTGTTCCTCTTTGCCACAGCTTACCACTAGGAGCTTTCCTTGGACCCATGGTAGCTAATTTAGCAGTTGCAAGCACTAAAAACAGTGGAATAATGACAATATACTGGTATGAATGCGTGGGTGTGGGTGGGTGGTCGCTCTCGCTTGTAAACAATAGCACACTGACGCTCCCTGGAGTGCGCGCTCAGCTGGGCGCCATGCGGACACGTCCGGTACGAATGTCATTACCCGAAGCAAACATCGTTACCCGCAATCATTTTTTTTACGTTATAAATATCGTTACCCGAAACTATCGTTACCTGACAGCATCGTTACCCGAGGTATGACTGTATACATAATGAGATTGAGACCATTTTAGTTTTGAAATAATCTTATAAAGTTTGGCAATTTTTGCTTTGATGGTGGCGATAATTGTTAACTCTATTTTCTTGGCTGCTTACGTCTGGGCAGTAGAATGGTAGCGTAGGTGCAGAGATACGGCCGATGACTAGACTCAGTTTATTAATGGCAAGGTGTAGGTATACACGGGAACAGAGCGTGAGGGGACCGGGAGCCAGCAAGGGTAGATCCTGGTTCTGTGAGGTATGCCGCCAGAGTGAGAGAGAGGCAGGGGTGAGGCAGACTCACATGGGTATGCCTACAGGCTTGCCTTCTGGCGGAATACTATGGAAACTAGCATGGCACGAAATATGAACTCAGCTGGCAGACAGCAAGGGCTGTTTATGCAGTCAGGCTGTCTACATAATATATAGTGTTTGTGTTGTTAATTTTGGTAGATGAAGTGATTTCTAAGTAGAGCCTTGAATTGGTGCGCAGGCAGGGGCCCTTTTGTATTTTCAGGCAATGAATTTGAGATCTTAGGGCCCTTTATATGCATTGCATTTTTGCATAGGGAGAGATGGCCACGAGGGATATCAAAGAGTGTTTTGTGTCTTGTGTTACGTAAGTGCATTCTACTGTAGTTCTCAAGAAGGAGTTTGAGAGGAGGGTTTATATTGGAGAATAATGTTCTGTGTATGCAGTAGGCACAATAATATTAGTGGATATTTTGTATGTTAAGAAGGTTCAAGCTCTTAAATAGCAGTGGGGTGTGTCTCTAGCTCTACACGGAGTGTGTTTAAGTGGGATTAGTTCAAAGAGGATGATAAGAAAGTTCTTGAAGACAGACTCGCCTAAGAACTCCTTTATGTGGAGAACGTACCTAATCTCACTTAAGTGTGTTATGAAAGCTGTTATGAAAAATGGGAGAGTAGTGAATACTCTACATCCTGGATATGCTACGGCATACGAGTGAATTATTAAAGTGTTATGTCTTCTGACTCATTTTGATTGAGTCAAGCAAAGAATTGAATTATATAAATCGAATGCCTTGTGATACTAGAGCCATTCAGTGTAATAATCTAGACAGAATATGATGTGCAATCTTATTAAGTGAACCCAGTGCAAATTTCTAACGAGTACAGTGGTACCTCGGCATACGAGCAGCTCCCAACTCAAACAATTATGTAAGTGTATTTTTGGGGGTCTGAAACGGATTAATCTAATTTACATTATTCCTCATGGGAACAAATTCATTCGGTATCGAACTCGAACAGCCTTCTGGAACTAATTAAGCTCATAACTCGAGTTACCACTGTACTCTGTTTTACAGTGCAATATTTTAAAGAAATAATATAAAACCGTTCTGTATTTTATTACCCTTTAAAGGTCCAGAGGCCAAATCTCAGAGTGACAGCCAGGGTAAAAGAATTAAACAAAAAAATGTTATTTTTTTTATTTTTTTCTTACGAGATGGTAGAGAATCTTTTTCTGAAAGTAATAAAACAAAAAGTACGACATTTGATGGAAATTTTGCTGCGTCAGTGATATTTACGCATCAGTGATTTTCCCGACTTTGACTCCCATTTTAGGTCAATTTTAGGTCGACCAAATTCTTAGCTATTTCGCTAGTACGTATTACTTCTACTTTATCGAATGAGCACAAGAAATCGCCCAGTCAACTGTTTCAACTACCCAATAAAGTGATCAGAAATGGGTAATTTGGCCAATTTAACACAAAGTTCAAAATATTCAAATTTCAAAATAGGGCCCAGAATAAACAATGCAGGTATTCCTGGCACTAAAGTAACATTTCCTCTGTTTATCAGTTAATTTTACAGGCTTTACAAATGAATTCCATTTTTATTTTTTATTCACATAATGAATTTTTATTCACACCAAAAAATAGAAGAATTATTATGTTTTATTGTAAGAATTGTATAAATATTATCAGCACATTCATGAACATATATTAGACCCACCAGCTGACGTGTATTAGACACGTGACATCGTTTGTTTACTCTTGAACATCAGCAAAAATTGGAAATTTCTGCTACTTTGAGCTCAATTTCAAGCAATTTTCAGTACTAAAACTAATCAAAACCATCTCTATTTCTGTAATATATCTTCCATTGTATCAAATGAGACCAAGAAATCGTGAATACACCAGTAAAAAACATACAAAAAAAAAAACCCCAGCAAATTTGCTGTTTTAACCCTTTCACTGTTGGTTCCCTAATATTATGGCTTGCAAGCCAGTGTCGGTCCTGTAATATTATGCCAAAATTCTAGTGGCTTCAAATCTTGTGGGAGAAAGCTGGTAGGCCTACATATGGGAGAATGGGTCTGAGTGGTCAGTGTGCGCAGTATAGAAAAACTGCACCATGCAGTGCATGAGAAAAAAAACTCCGACCGTGTTTTGGGTTTAAAACACCGATTTTGTGGTGTATTTTCGTATGGTATTTACAAATACAAATTTTAATTTCTTTGCAAGATTACAATGTGATTGACTTCTTGTAGGGATTCATATTTACTGAGATAGTTTACAGTGTGCAATTACAATAATGAGTTGCAGTGCAAAGAGAGCCACTATCATGCCTTGGCAATATGGGCAGACTAAATTTAATTGCTTACAGACTACTTAATAGTAGGCAAATAGATCGTAGTTTGTTAAAGTTGTACATCTGTTTTTATATATAGCAAACAGTAAATTTACTCAAATTACAATATGGGAATATTACAATTGGACAATTTAACCCTTTGGGGGGTCCACGAATTTAAAAAAAAAAATATTATTTTTTCTTATGGAATGATAGAGAATCTTTTTCCGATCATAACGCCACAAAAATTATGAAATTTGATCGAAAACTAACGGAATTATGCTTTCGCGAAGTTAGCGGTAGCCATGACACTTACGCATCGGGGATTTCGCCCACTTTGAGCCCTATTGTCAGCACATTCCAATGTTTCAGTCTACTAAAATTATAGCTATTTCGCTACAACTCCATTTCTTCTATCGATTGAGTACAAGAAACCGCCTATTTACCAATTTTAACTACCCAAAATAGTAGTCAGAAAATGGCAATTTGGCCAATTTCACACAAATTTCAAATGATGCCAATTTCAAAATAGGGTCCATAATAAACAAGGCAGACATTCCTGGCACTAAAATAACATCTTCTCTGTTCATTAGTCACGCTTTCCATTTTGAATTTTTATTCTCTCAAATAATAGAAGATTTACTGTTATATATACAATTACATCACTGTAAAAATGGTATAAATAATATCAGCGCACTTGTGCAAGAATATTAGACTCTCCAGTTGATGTGTATTGGACGCATGGTGTGATTTGTTTACTCCTGAACATCGGCCAAAATCGAACATTTTCGCTACTTTGCGCTCAGTTTCAAGGTACTTGTCATCGTGAAACCAGTCAAAATGATCTCTATTTCTGTAATATATCATCTATTCTATAAAATGAGACTAAGAAAACGAGAATACATGCATAAATACCATACGAAAATAGACTGAAAAGTCGCTGTTTTAAACCAAAAACACGGTCAGAGTTTTTTTTCCTCATTATGCACTGTGTGGTGCAGGAATTTTTTTATACTGCGCACACTGACCGCACAGACCCATTCTATCACATCTAGGCCTAACAGCCTGTTTCTGCTTGATTTGAGGGCGCTAGAATTTAGGCGTACTAGTACGTCAATAACCCCAGTGCGTAAAACGTACTTGTACGACCATAACCCCGAAAGGGTTAAAGTATTACATATATATAGGTTGCATATATCAACAGTAAAATTATTTAACCCTTTCAGGGTCCGTGCCGTCGTTCTATGGCTTTGAGTTCAGGGTCCAAACCGTAGTTCTACGTCATAAGCTCAGCTCACTCAGATAAGCTGTGAGCGGTAAATTTGGGCCTGGATATGAGAGAATACATCTATGTGGTAAGTGTGCACCACATAAAACAAATCCTGCAGCACACAGTGCATAATGAGAAAAAAAAACCTGAAACCGTAATTTTCGATTAAAACAGCGACTTTGCAGTGTTTTTTTGTGTACTTCTTATAGATGTATTTGCGATTTCTTGATCTCATTTGATAGAATGGAAGATATATTACAGATATAGAGATGATTTTGATTGGTTTTAGTATTGGAAATGGCTTGAAACTGAGCTCAAAGTAGCAGAAATGTTAAATTTTTGCCAATATTCAAGAGTAAACAAATGACCTCACACGTCTAATACGTGCCAGCTGGTGGGTCTAATATACGTTCACAAATGTGGTGATATTATTTGCACAATTATTACAATATTGCATAACAGTAAATCTTCCATTTTTTGGTTTGAATAAAAATTCATTATGTGAAAAAATCAAAATGGAATTAATTTGTAAAGACTGAAAATGTAACTAATGAACAGAGGAAATGTTAGTTTAGTGCCAGGAATGGCTGCATTGTTTATTCTGCACCCTATTTTGAAATTGGAATATTTTGAACTTTGAGTTAAATTGGCTAAATTACCAATTTCCAATCACTTTATTTTGTAGTTGAAACAGTTGACTGGGCAATTTTTTGTGCTCAATCGATAGAATAGAAGTACAGTAGACCCTCATTTAGCACGGTAGTTACGGTCCTGAAAACATCGTGTTAGGTAAAATAGCAAAGAATTTGGTCGACTGGAATAATGTAATTTGCCTAAAATGGGAGTCAAAGTTGGCAAAATCACCGATGCGTAAATATCTCTGACGCATCAAAATTCGCGAGAGCATAATTTCATAAATTTTCAATCAAATTTCATACTTTTTGTTTTATTACCTTCAGAAAAAGATTCTCTACCATTTCAAAAGAAAAAATAAGAATTTATTTTTTTTAAATTCTTGGACACTGGCACACCCCGTCCAAACCTTGGACCCTGAAAGGGTTAAATTACAAAATGGGAATATTACAATGTGCGTTGTTGAAAGTAGTTTACAGTATGAGAATGTTATAATTGAGTGTAAGGCAGTATTTTTTGGGCAGGTATTGATTTTTTTTTTTTTTTACAATGTGGTTTAAGTAATGCAATGAATTTTGTGCATCTATTTTTGAAGTTTTGAGATTTAGGTAAGTGACACTGTGATCCTTAGCACAGTACAGTAGGGCCCCACTTATACGGCAGGTTAGGTTCCAGGCTACTGCCGGAAAGCAGACTTCGCCGAAAAACAGAACTCTATTTTTTTCCATTTATAAATGCATATAAATGCCAGATAACAAGTTTACACTAACATATATTAAGTTAGCAATAGAACTAGGCATTAAAAAGTAAAATACACACACAGTACACTCATTATTTACCTCAAAATATTTGTAGTCTTAATGTAGGGCAAAAGGTGAGTAGTATTTACTGTAAGAAGTCAGGTGTGGTAGCCCTCCTGGCCACCCCACCCACACATACTATATTATGATGCTTAAAGCGCCCTAGAGTAATACAATGCATATACAGTGGTCCCTCGGTTTTTGCCGAAAATTCGTTCCAGAATGCTGCTCAAGTGCCATTACCGAATGAATTTACTTCCTTAAGAAATAATGTCACGTAGGTTAGTCTATTTCAGACCCCCAAAAATACACTTGCAACAGCACTTACAAAAATACACTTATATAAATGTTCGAGTTTGGAGATGCACGAAAACCGAGGGACCACTGTACAGTACACTCATTACTTACCTTAAAATATTTGTAGCCTTAGCCCTTTCAGGGTCCAAGGCCATTTTTGGAAGGGGTGTGCCAGTGTCCAAGAATTTAAAAAAAAAAAAAAAAAATTCTTATTTTTTCTTATGAAATGGTAGAGAATCTTTTTCTGAAGGTAATAAAACAAAAAGTACAAAATTTGATTGAAAACTGACGAAATTATGCTCTCGCGAATTTTGATGTGTCAGCGATATTTACACATCGGCGATTTTGCCGAATTTGACTCCCATTTTAGGCCAATTACATTATTCCAGTAGACCAAATTCTTTGCTATTTCACTAGTATTACTTCTATTCTATCGATTGAGCAAAAGAAATCGCCCAGTCAACTGTTTTAACTACAAAATAAAGTGATTGGAAATTGGTAATTTAGCCAATTTAACTCAAAGTTCAAAATATTCCAATTTCAAAATAGGGTGCAGAATAAACAATGCAGGCATTCCTGGCACTAAACTAACCTTTCCTCTGTTCATTAGTTACGTTTTTAGTTTTTACAAATGAATTCCATTTTTATTTTTTATTTACATAATGAATTTTTATTCAAACCAAAAAAATGGAAGATTTACTGTCATGCAATAATGTAATAATTGTACAAATAATATCACCACATTTGTGAACATATAATAGACCCACCAGCTGGCGAGTATTAGACGTGTGAGGTCATTTGTTTACTCTTGAACATCGGCAAAAATTTAACATTTCTGCTATTTTGAGCTCAGTTTCAAGCCATTTCCAGTTCTAAAACCAATGAAAATCATCTCTAAATCTGTAGTATATCTTCAATTCTATCAAATGAGACCACGAAATCGCAAATACAACTAAAAAAAGTATACAAAAGAACACTGCAAAGTCGCTGTTTTAATAAAAAATTACGGTTTCATTTTTTTTTCTCTCATTATGCACTTTGTGCTGCAGGATTTGTTTTATGTGGTGCACCCTTACCACATACAGTGGACCCCTGAATAACGAGCAAAATTCATTCCAGAAACCTGCTCAAGTGCCATTACCGAACGAATTTACTCCCTTAAGAAATAATGTCAAATAGGTTAGTCCATTTCAAACGCCCAAAAATACACTTACAATATTATACTTACATAATTGTATGATTTCCGGAGTGCTTGTTACTCGGGGGTCCACTGTAGATGTATTCTCTCATATCTAGGCCCAAATTTACAGCTCAAAGCTTATCTGAGTGTTAAGTAAAAGGACACAAATGCAACTAATGTGACATTTTATTGTGGCAACATTTCGCTCTCCAGGAGCTTTGTCAACCATGGAGAGTGAAACGTTGCCACAATAAAATGTCACATTAGTTGAATTTGTGTCCTTTTACTTAACATATTGTCAGTAATTCTACCAATATTACTTATCTGAGTGAGCCGAGCTCATGACGTAGAACTACGGTTTGGACCCTGAACTCAAAGCCGCAGAACTACGGCACGGACCCTGAAAGGGTTAATGGTCTTAATGTAGGGTGAGAGGTGAAAGGTATTTATTTGTAGAAAGTCGTGTGGGAGGTACAGTCATACCTCGGTTAGCGATATTAATCCGTCAGAGAGGGCATATCTGTAACCGAATTTATCGTTATCCAAATCAATTTTCCCCATACGAAATAATGTAAATAAAATTAATCTGTTCCAGACTTCCAAAAGTAGTAAAATAAAATATTTTTTAGAACTTTTTGACATTAAATAATACACAATTTAATGAACATTAAAGAAA